>VURO01016721.1:1514-22192 GCA_015108175.1 Pelvicachromis taeniatus
TCACAGCAAGAACGTCCTGAGTTCAATTCCACCATCAGGCCGGGGTCTTTCTGTGTGGAGTTTGCGTGTTCTCCCCGTGTTTGCGTGGGTTCTCCCCGGGTACTCCGGCTTCCTCCCACAGTCCAAAGACATGCAGTTAGTGTGGATAGGTTAATTGGAAACACTAAATTGCCCATAGGTGTGAATGCGGGAGTGACTGTGAGTGCGAACGTGTGTCAGCCCTGCGACAGACTGGTGACCTGTCCAGGGTGTACCCCGCCTCTCGCCCCAATAGGAATAGGCTCCAGCGCCCCTCGTGACCCTGAAAAGGATAAGCGGCTGAGAATGGATGGATGGGACGACATCCTCAGTTACAATGAAGGATGAGGACCTGTGAACTGGTGCTGCGGTTGGGGGCAGGCCTCGAAGGGGACTGGCAGCGGCTCAGGGGACGGGCAGATCCCCGTGAATGAAAGAAAAAGCAGAAGAGAAGGAAAAAAGGGTGGAAGGGCGGGGCATGAAAATAAGAACAGCAGGCATTGGTGAAGGGGGCATATATAGCCTGAGCCCCGAAGGGGCATGAATGAGGTGTGGTCCTGCTCCTGAAATATAAATATTTATATATTTATAAAAATCTATATAAAAGTTTTACTCTTGATTAATTTAAGTTTATGCAAACAGAGTATGAAAAAAATATTAAATTACCCTGCCTACTGCAACCACCTGATTAGTTATTTAAAACAGGAATGGTGCTCTATTCTACAATCACCCTAAACAGTATGGTTCCTGTTGTTACGGCCGTCTATGGGTGGCCAGGCCATAACACAAGGGTGATTCATCCCCGTCCGACCCCAAGCAGCACGCCACACAAACGGGTTCAATTTAGTGACAATTTATTTACAGTGAGTGGGATTAATACGAAGTGAAGGAGCGGATTACAACTCCGGGGTGGACTTAACGCCAAAACAACAAATAAAAGGAGCCTATCTCATACGTATATCACCTGTCTAATTAAAGGAATTAAATCAAATAACAATATCTTACCTCCATAAAACCGTGATTAAACAAAAGAAGGCAGTCCACCCCTACATGCTCCTCAGTATGACACACAACACAGAGCCAATCACCATGGTCCGTCTCTTAGATCCACCAATCGCGGAGAGGCACCCGCACACTCAAGTTTACATATCATAACAGCAGTCGTAACACAGTGAATGAATGCCAGTTATATCATGTAATCTCAGTTATGGTGGTAAAGGCAAGCTAAAACTTGAATTCATTTCTAAATGTAACCAGATTTTTTTGTGTTGGAAGTCATTTCACCCTCTTTCCTCTCTGTACTTTTAGCTAGCGGACACACTGTGTGAAAAACTGCACAGTAATGGTTTGTGTGTTAGCTGATATTTGTTTAGATGACAGAAATGTTGCATTTGAAATGACCTGCCACTCAAAAAAAGTTACTACCTTTACGCTTGCATATGCTTATGTGGACAAAAAGAAACAATTTCGGATCATTATGAGTAAACCCCTGGATATATGAATAAATTACATGTATGCGTCTTTTATCTCTTACCAGCTAAGCACTGGTTATAATAATAATAATAATAATATATACTTTATTGATCCCATAGGAAATTAGTCTCTGCATTTAACCCATTCACTCTGTGAAGCAGTGGGTAGCCACCAATCCAGTGCCCGGGAAGCAGTATGTGGGGGTCGGTACCGTGCTCAAGGGTATCCCAGGTTAGCCGTTGGGTGGGTTCGAACCGTCGACCTTCCGATCAAGCCACCAATCCGGCACCCGGGATTGGTGGCTGCTCACTGCTTCACTGCGTGAATAGAGGCGGGGTGGCTCAGTGGGTATAGTGCTCGCCTTTTGATCGGAAGGTCCGGCGCCCAGGATTGGTGGCTGCCCACTGCCCATGGATACACCAATAGGATTTTTTTTTTTTAGGATTGTTTTCTCCATTTAGGCTCAAAACAATTTGATGTATTTTTAATCCCAATATATTGGCTGGGAGTAAAAAAAAAAAAAAGTTTTTTGAAAAATAAATAGTAAAGTAAAGAGACATGAAAATTCTACTTGAGCACTGTAAGTATTTGTACTTTCTTACTTTCCACCTCTGCTGATCATAAACTGGACTGAGCTTCCATTTAAACACCCTGCCAAAAATAATTACTGGATTCAACATCGCTCTTACCCATTCATATTTGTCACAATTGCACAAAGTACTTGAGTAGTATTGTTATGATCCGAAACTTAGACATTAAACATGACAACCAAACAGCATCAGAATAATCAGACACCATTATTCCCCAAAGAAAGTGTACGGGCAGATTTTTTTTTTAGGTAATAACAGCTTTGGCCTTGGATGATTATAGTCTATATCAAGTCTGAATGCATTCAAATGGCAATCATTTGTTCCCTGCAGTCATTCAAAGGATTAATTTATTTCTTCTGCATTAATTCTTTATTTAATACCACAGATAAAGGAATAGAACTACAAATGCAGGAGTGAAATTATGTATGTTGGTGAGAAAAGTTATCACAGTAAAGAGAGCTCTAATTTTAAATGAATGATGCGTCACAAATTTGCAAATTGTCTTATATCCCTCAAAAAGATATT
Organism: Pelvicachromis taeniatus; assembly: GCA_015108175.1. NCBI lineage: Eukaryota > Metazoa > Chordata > Actinopteri > Cichliformes > Cichlidae > Pelvicachromis > Pelvicachromis taeniatus. The sequence continues at coordinate 4,121 of VURO01016721.1, forward strand.
TTCAAATGTGTGAGCTGATGTAAAATTTCTTCTGTCTAAATGGAAATTGCATATTATCGCTCGCGTTTGAATGCTTATTAAATGCCTATAAAAGTCAGATGCATTCTGTTTTTCGGTTTGGACTCTAACTAGTTTGAATATTTAATGCACAAAGTAAAATTGTTCTGGTTTTGACATCCATTAGACTTTGATAAAATAGCTGGATAACTAAAATAAGGTTGGCTCTGAATGAAAGGACAAAGGGTCACAGAAATAAACACAATTCCTTTATAAATAATTGAGATTCACACCACATTTCAGCCCAGTCTGCCTCGTCGGTTCTTGAGAAACGAACTGTTTCTGAAGGACTACTGAACAACTTTACTTTGGGAAACTATGTGCATGATAAACAGAAGAACTGCAGAGAGCTTCTGTTTTGTTTGGGTGATTCTACTGATCGAAAGGATTAGGTATATATGCCAAGGCAAACACATCACGGATATATTGAAATTACATTTGATCAGCAGGATTTGGCTTTGCATCACCTTTAGCCAGTAATATCAGAGAGAAAAGAGTGTTGTGACTGTGACGAGAAAGAAAAATTGTATTTTTTTGTTTTTCAAACTTTATTTTTAGTTGTTTTGGTTTGGGCCTTCGTTGGTTTTATACGACAAGAAGTCGGGCCCTGAGCTACTAAGCAAATTCAAAATCCAGCTTCACTTAAACTCAACAGTGATAATCTCCCTAAGCAACGTTGGCCAATCCAGGTTTCCCAATCCTGCTATTAGTGTAAACGTGGATACCATATATCTTCCAGTAGTAGCCCCGGCGTTTAATCAAGAAATTATTTGGCCGGCCCGGCGTTCAAAAGAGACCGGTGGTTGTTGGAGACCGGCTCTTATTCCCTTCCCATGGTAAGTCTACTAGCAGCAGATGACATATGTTTACCAAATCGAGTTAAGAAGTAAAACAATGTGGATTTCTTATTGATGCAAATGTTGTGGCAAATAAACTATAGACACTTTAACTATCTACAAATAGGGATCTATTGGGATTTTCCAGGAATGGTGTCACGCAGGTGGAACGGATTCAGGCGCAGACCAGCTTTCACTGTCACCGGTGAAACTATACACAGTGCACTGGACAGGGATTTCCAGGGATTCAGGGATGGAGGGGAAAGCTCACACTCCACACGGCCACTCCTCAATCTCCTCTTTCACACTCCTCTTTGGTGCTCCTGCTCACGTTCCCTCCACACCTCATTGACAGACTCGGGAACAGGTCAGGACTCCATGTACAAAGAAATGCCGTTAGAACGGACTAGAACGACACACCAAAAACAACGGTTAGCAGCGCTGTACTGACGAGAGTTATTCAACGATCCTGTGAAGAAACATTCTGAGTCACATTCTTAAATAGCAGCTCACACCTGTGAATCACGCAGATTCACAGCAGGTGAGTGATTACCACAGGTGTGTGGGCCAGGGGCGGGGAGCCCAGCTAAGCTCCGCCCAGGCAGACGGAGGAGAGACTGGACAGAGAGAGAGAGAGAGAGAGAGAGCAGCAACAACCAACATGTGGCCTGAAACTAGGTCAGCCAAGGAGACATGGACACCATGACAAATGGTGATGATATTTTCCAGAAAATTGATTGGGAATTGGTGGCGGTTTGCCGTTTCTGTGGCAATGTTTGCCAGTAAACACCTTTTTAAAAAAACACACAGCTACCGTGTTAAACCCCTAATTGTTGACCTCGTTATAGGCGAGAGCAGACAGTGAATTCAGGACTTTGTGGACTGTTGCAGAACCATCACCTGATCAACATGGGGCCTACCAAGGATCTAGTGGTGGATTTCTTCTGATGTAAAAAAAATATGTATTTATTTTTCACAACCTAATAATTGCACAATTGTTTTTTTTTCCTTATAAACTTTTTTGGGAATCTCCACACTCCACCTGCCTTTCACTTTGCTGTTGGAACACCTGAATTTCCCTAATGAGGGAGAAAAAAAGGATATTTCCGCCCTAAACCAAAGTTCACTATGTCTTTGAGAGGTCAGCAGTTTCTTTTATTTTCTTATTTTTTTTCACAAAATAACAGTTTTTGCTCTGAGATGTATTGCATGTATATTTAAAGTACCCTATCATTCATTCATGACATTGTTAAGAGTAAAACTCTTGTAGTTCTCTACCTGGATGTTCTTATGTAACACTGCTTTTACAAGGTGGTCTGTGATACAAGCATAGTGTGATTTTGGCCCCACAGCTGTGTGTGTGTGTGCATTGCGTGACCCCCCCTTGTTCAGGTTTTCTGAACATCAGCAGGATGCATTATGGGGTCAGAGAAAGGCCAGAAATGAAAACAACAGTATCACTGACTCGCTCCATATTCATGAAGGAAATGGTAAATGCAAGCAAAAGCTGTCCGGCCTGAAATGATCACACAGCAGTTTGCATTTCTGCATTAAATGAAATCTGCTCCTAGCTTGATCTTGCCTGTCACATGCTGTTAAAACAAGTGGAATACAGATCCAAGCATGAAATTAAGACATTTATCAAGAATAGATGCCTAATTATTAAAACAACTCCACACAGCAGTGGAATAAGCTGAAAAAAAGTTAGAATGCAAACAAAACAAAAACAGAAAAAAACACTTTGACCATGTTTTTCTTTTGAAATCTCAAATAAATAGTTCGAAAACTGCTACCTGAAGTTAAATAAATGATTAATTTACTAATAACTAGTTCATAGATGCGTATTTCCACATCTTTTGTATGTAAATAGGTTTGGTGGCTTAAATGTTTGTTGTTTCAGCAACACAAAAAACAGCATTTTATTTCATAAAGTAATTCTTTGTAGAACAAAACCCAATGGTATTAACATGAATGACGTGTAAATGTCAATATCGTTTCACTACTGTTGACAAATAATTCATTAATGTTAAATTAAACATCAGTTTATAACTTATACTTGTTTTGGTTAACATTATCATTAATGTCATTGACATAATTGCATTTTATTTTACATTTATTGTGGAAAAAGGACTAAATAGGCCTCACCAGGTCATGAAACTGCTTGTCAGTCAAACATCTAATTACTCCTGAGCCTATCAGGATAAGGGAATATAAGGTCTATAAAAAAAAAAGGCTGTAATTCCAAAACAGTTACTACAATACTTTTGTTAAAAAGTAAATTAAAGCAACAATATCTGCACTTCAGTCACAGTTTGATCACATAAATTAAAATGTGTTGGTGCACAGATGCAAAATTACAAAAAATTATATCATTATCCAATTTCTTTTAGATCTAATTGTACATCTGCAGGCACTTTGATATATACTGATTCCAATCAACATGTATTAGTACAAAAGCTACCTTGACAGTGATGAACGAAGATCATAGTTTGTAACTGTTATGTTATTTGCCACAACACCAGGCTGGTGCTAGCTATCCCGTGCCAAGTATCCTGCTGAAAGAGTGAGCTACTGGGTATCTCACAGCTGTGCGAACAATCAATCACCAGCAGTGGGAAGTGGATTACGACCCACTATCTGTGTTCGTGCGCTGCTGAGACTACAGACTACAGGACACAGGAGAAGAAAGTTCAGCACAGTTTCAGATGAATGCCCTTATCAAAATCTTGGATAACGTATTGCTGCTTTACTGCACAACAGTCCAGAAGGGAGCTATGCTTTGTTGTTACTGACATGGAGCACCATAGCATTACGTCATACAGATCCACTCTGGCCAAGTTGAAAACACTGATGTTGCATTATTAAAGATGTATGATGTGGTTTTGGATACAGAACAAGCAAATAAACAGCTAAAGCAATAAGATAGCTGTTTACAGTGTTACACATTTTGTCACGTTACAGCCTTATTCAGAATTCTGAGTTCAATCATAGAATTGTGAGACGAGGCAAAAGTCGGAATTCAAAATCCAAAGAATTAGAAAAAAGACAGAAAAAAAAAGAATGAAAGACTTGCCCACCTTTTTTTTCAGTAGTCCTAAACCTCTTTCGTACAAAACAGACTAAATTAATTTCATTCCCTTAAAATTCTACACTCAACACCCGATAATGACAGCGTGAAAAAAAGTTTGCTTGAAATTCGTTTTTCATTTTTAATGATACAAATCGATAGCTCAGTAGCTGTAGTTCAGGTGATAGAGCGGGTCACCTCCTCTCCGGAAGGTCGGTGATTCGATCCCAGGCTCCTCCAGTCTACATGCCAAGTATCCTTGGGCAAGACACTAACCCCATGTTTGCCTACTGGTGATGGTCAGAGGGCCCGGTGGTGCCAGTGTCCGGCAGCCTCGCCTCTGTCAGTGCGCCCCAGGGCAGCTGTGGCTACAATGTAGTTTGCCATCACCTGTGTGTGAATGGGTGAATGACTGTTTGTAGTGTAAAGCGCTTTGGGGTCCTTAGGGACTAAGTAAAGCGCCATACAAATGCAGGCCATTTACCATTTACCATAAACTTGCAGCACATTTGTAAATGATTAAATGATAAAAAAAAAACAACAACATTCCACTAGATTTACAAGATGCCATCAATCAATCACAATCCACACAGCATTATTGGCACAGCACCACTAGCTGACACCCCGAGTAGTCGTGCGTGATTGTGCATAGAGGGCACTTTGCCTTCGAAGCTGAGGTTTGATATAGTAAACTGTATTTTTGCAGTTTATGCATCAGAAATCTTTTCGACAAAGTATTTACACCAGTTTATGGCTGGATTTCTGCTCTGACATGTGCTGTACACTATGGGACCTTATATGGACAGGTGTGTACCTTACCAAATCATGTCCAATTAACTGAATTCACCACAGGAGGACTTCAACCAAGATGGAGAAACATCTGCCAGATGAACACTGGAAACAGGATGCACCTGAGTTCAAAAGCTGTGAATACCACACGTCATATTTGTGTTTTTCTTTCTTTTAATTGATTTTTTTTTTTTTGTTATTATGGGGTGAGGCGAAAACAAGTTTAATCTAATTTGGAGCGAGGCTGTAACATGACAAAATGTGGAACAAGTGAAGCACTGTGAATACTTTTCAGTTGCTCTGTATCTCTGCTTTAAACTCTGTGTTATGTAATCATCAGTTGAGCCTAAATTTTTCCAGCAAAACTCTCAAGATGACGTCTTTATATCTAAATGTCCTAGTCTTCACATTTAGTACACAAGCAGTCATGTGAAAAAGAAAGTGCATTGCTGGTTAGTGTGAAATCTACTGTAACGCCCAAAGTTGGAATGATACTGGTTGTAAAGTTCAATATAAAGTTACATTAACGGTAGCAGACAGTCAGCTTAGATTTAAACTGATAATGTTGATTAGATTGACTCACCAAAAAAAAAAAAAAGTTGTATGCTAGCTTTATATTGTCTAGGGATGGGAAATCAGCCATACAGCTCACAAAACATCTGCTCGCATGTTGCTCAATTCAATTGTCTAAATCCACAAAGATTTAGATAACTCACAACTTGCTGACTAAGCAAAATTTACTGCAGCTCTTAACACAATTTGTTAGGCAACTTATCTCTAAGAAATTATTTTCCCCTTATGCTGAACTTTTATACCTGATCGTAGGGTTCCTCTACATGGTAAATACTACTTTAACCCCTGGCTATGCAATGTGAGCAAATAACTTGTAGAACAACATTTTAGCAGCAATAACTTGAAATAATTGTTTTCTGTATGATGTTATCCATGTCATGGTCTGCGTGTCTCCTTGGCTGATCTAGTTTCAGGACACATTTTAGCTGTTTCTCAATTGCAAGTACATGAGTCCGGACTCACGTTCTCTGCAAGTCCGTACTTCCTCACGTTCTCGCCAAGTCCGTACTTCCTCGCGTTCTCGGCAAGACCGGAGTTACAGAGAACGCGAGTACGGACTCGCGATTTGTGCATTTGGAACACCAGCGTACTCGATGATGTCACAGGTCAGGTGAACGTGACCGGGCTGGTCTCGCGAAATGCATGACGGGTTATTTGGCTCCACCAAGTCCACACAAGTCACCACCGATACATGCTCAGTAAAACGGGCGGAGCGAGAACCTTTCGCGTTCTCGGCTTGATGCGTACTTGTCTCCGACTGATGACGTATAACGAGTCCGCGAGAACGCAAGTACACACAAGTACTCATATTGAGACACAGCCGTTGTTTGATGCTGCTCTCTCTCTCTCCAGTCTCTCCTCCGTCTGCCTGGGCGGCGCTTAGCTGGGCTCCCCGTCCCTGGCCCACACACCTGTGGTAATCACCCACCTGCTGTGAATCTGCGTGACTACCACAGGTGTGAGCTGCTATTTAAGATTGTGGCTCAGAATGTTTCTTCACTGGATTGTTGAGTAACTCTTATTCTTGGACCTGTCTTCATTGGAGAGCAGTGGCCATCCTCTCCAAGGATGGCCACTCCTATCCAAGGATGGCCACTCATTGGAGAGTGATAAGTCCAACTCATCACTCCTCCAGCACAATGCTTACCAGTTTATAAGAAGTGTTTGTGCTTGTGTTTATTTTTCAGCGAAAATGGCAATTTGCATTATGGCCACACATCTATACTTTGGTATCATCTGTTAGTCTTGGGGATTATTCACATCCAGATTTTCAAACCTAACCTGTGCTTCCATGAAATAACATGGCAACCCTTCCAAAACCAAAACCTGCAGATTGAAATCTTCTCTTCACAGCTCAAATTGACACTTGCTTACTACGACCACTATTAAGCTGTGCTTGAAGCGATTGTCCCGTGAGCTGCGTATCACGCAATCTGTTAACTCTCAGAAACATATCCTCTGATTCAGTTGTGACTTTGGGTCTGTCAGAGTTTGCCCCAGTTTCTGAGTGCCTTTTGATGGTGAAGGAAACTGACACCTTGACTTTCTTCGCAATGTCTCTGTAGGAAAGACCCACATTTTTAAGTGTTACGACGGTCTGTCTCTCTTTCACCGTTAATTGCCTTTTTCTCGCCATTTGTCTAGTAACACACTGCTTTCTGCAGTACAATACGGTTCAACTGATGCTCACAAGGATATGGTACCACAGTGTGGTCCAACACTGCTTTTATGCAGACAGAGGGAGTTATAAGTAATCTAGAAATGTAGGAATTAGTAGCACCAGCATTCGAGGCTTGATCAACCATTTCTGCCAAACATCTTTAAACCTTGGAGCTCTGTATCTTGCTTATTGCTTCTTAAATATCATAGACAATTTAACCTGTCATAAATTGTCTATGACAATTTATGACAGGTTAATATTCCAGACCTGGTTGAATATAAACTCAGTTGGTGTTAATACTGGTTAGTTCTCGTTGTAATGAAACAAACAACTGCATTTGTATAGCGCTTTTCATAGTCATTAAGGACCCAAAGCACTTTACACTACATTCTGTCATTTGCACACACATTCACACACTGGTGTGACAGAGTGACAGAGGCGAGGCTGCCAGACACAGGCGCCACCGAGCCCTCTGACCAACACCAGTAGGCAAACATGGGGTTAGTATCTTGCCCAAGGATACTTGGCATATAGACTGGAGCGGCCTGGGATCGAACCACCGACCTTCCGGCTAGGAGGTGACCCGCTCTACCACCTGAGCTACAGCCACCCCGTTTCGGCCACCAAAGGAAGACATTCAAACCAAAGAGTTCCCGCTTTGTGGAAGAACTCCAAGCAAAGACGAATTTTAAACAAAATCCAATCTTCGGCATGATTGACAACCGCTCTCTGTAGTTTATTACAAAAACAGCACATGACTGATCACTTAGCACCAGCAATATCAAAACAAAGCAAGGGAGTCTCACAGATGACGATATAAGCACCTTATGATAATGTCGCTTTGTCTGTAATCTTGATGGCAGGCTGCAGCCACATGTAGTATTCAACCCAAACTCATTTGCCTCGGCATCGTCTTGTATATATGAGATGTGAGCAAAAATGCCTTATTTATGGATCTGAGGTAGTCTTGCAGAAAAGAAAAAAAATCACAGTAAATTCACCCCAAGTTATTGCTGTTCATTCATCTTTTCAAAGCATTGTCTTTCTCAGCTCTTGTGTGAGTATGAGACAATCTCCACTTGCCATGAAAGCTGCAGAATCTTCAGTTGCTCTGATGTTGGAGCAAATGAGCACTGTGGAAAAGAAGAGGCGGCTCCGGGAGAGACTAATCATTGTTTGTGAGAGACAGAGGAAGACAGACAGACAGGCTGAATCAAAGAAGATCAAGACAAAGACAGACCACATGCCCACATGAATTAGCATTTAAACAAGAAAATACAATCTTATCACAATGGTTTAATAAGCTGTTTAGCTTTTTATCAAGTGTTTGAGAGCATAAACATTAGACGCACAAGTGCACGGACAGTCTGCTCGGCAAAACGACAGATGAAAAGTATGAAAGAAATACAGAATTTCACATGAATATGCACCCACTTTTTTGTTCACATTGTAAATTAGTTTCACCTCCGATGCGTCCGACTAATGAGTTTTCATTGACTCTTTGTGACAGGTCCTGATAGATAGATATGCTCCAGTTACTGTCATTTTATGCAATGTGGAAAGAAAGCGAGGAGGGAAAAGTAAAAAGGACAATTTGAGGGCTGGTATCTGCCGCCGAAAACGCTGACAAAATTGGAGCAAAAGGAGCTCGGAGTGTGATGGGTCATGAAAGGGAGAGTCTACACGTCCTCTGTTTGTTATTAGAGCCAAACAATGCCTCTGATTGATTGACAGATTGAGACTAACAGAGAAAGAAAAGATGGGAAAAATCTGGAGGGAATTACATCATTACACTGGAAGCGAGGAGAATACAAAAACTGTTAAAAAGAAAGAAAATATTGTGGATAACTCTCTCTTCTTTTCCACCGCAATTTTTTTTTTTTTATTACACAAGGGACATTTACCAAAAGCTGTTTAATTAATCAAAGCTATCTGCTATTAATTAAATTGAATAATCGAGCATATTATTCAATTTATAAAAAAAAATTTCATTCCGTCTCTTGGCTTGAAGAAGTGCACTTGATTTCCATTAGCGTGTAGACCTTTTTTTTTTTTTTTCCAGGATGGGCATTGATTTACAAATTGTCTGCTTAGTATGCTTGCTGCTAACTTCAGTCATTAAAGCCCATCTAATTGTAGGAATGGCACTAATTTAGGAGAAAATGCCCACGGCTACTAAAAGCCTCAGTTGGTTTGATGAACACAAAGGTCGCACGCAGAATATAACTTTTTGATGATGGACTTTATGTAGCTTATTGTAGCCTCGCCTTGATTTGATGATGGGGGGGAGGTCTTTTTATTTCATCCCTTTCCAACAGCACATAGTAATAGGCAAAAGCCTTGAACCACCTCTCATTTCTTTAGATTTTTCTTTGGGATTATTGTAATGTTAAAAAAATTCAGATCATCTCTCACCATGTTAAATTTATAGCTCTAGAAACTCACTGCTATACCTTTTTCTTTACTTCCTTCATGCATGCTGACATGATTTGATTAAATAAAACAATTCGACATTTGGATTCATGCTGACGTAGGACTTGTTACTACTGATTTACAGTCCAGTTCTTGGCAAATTTTCCTCCTGTTTCCCTTCCTTAGGAACGGCTCTTGACAGCCACTCTTCCACTGATCTTATTTCTATTGGTAATAATGTAAGGACATGATATTCAGAGGCCGTTCATCTGCTTTTTCTCTTTAGCTCTGGCACTTCTTCTTTTGTCCTCCACTTGTCTTGAATGTAGATAAGACCTTTGTGATTCACTTCAGTGGTGCAAAAAAAAATGCTCTTCAAAATGCATTATCATTGGGATTTTTCAAAGATTTGACAAAAAAATTGGAACAATTTTTTTTTTTTTGTGTGTATGTTTATTGGCCAACAAATCATATTCCTTTGAAATTGATCTGGTAGAAGAACTCAGCTCAAAATGAGCGTAAAAGCAAACAATGTTCAAAGAAAACGCTGAAAGATTCAAGTCCACTTAAAAAAATTACAAGTCTGTCTACAAATCTGACTCCTTTGAAGCAAAATATAATGAAATGAGGGGTGGGTCAAGATTTTTCTATATACCACCACTAACATATGGATGTAGCTATTGGTTTAAATTCAGCTTTTCTACTCCTTTGCTTGAGATTTGCATTGATCCTTTGGTGTGCAATCAATAATAATTACAAAATAATTAGCATATATAGACTTTGTGAACTCTTAACCCCACCAAATTATGTTACATAATTTGGCTCTGAGGGCGTTGCTGGGTAAGTGAAGAGGAGGGGTAAGTATACTATAGTGGCTTTGAGTGTTTGCTGCATATTTCAAGCTGCAGCAGAATGAGGAGAGGGGAGGGTGGAGGTGGTGTGGAGGGTGTTTTTGCTGAGAATGATGGTGGTAAGCAACACAGCCATTAGATTAGATGATGTTTCCAAACCTATAAAAATGATGCAGTTCCATTATATAGTCTATATGTATTCTCACATAGTCCTTTGGTCATCAGAGGCATACGTTATTCCTGTAAACGAAATATACCAGATGAAATATTTTGTAGTTTTTTTGTTTTTTTTTATTATCTCAAAGCTTTAAACTCTTCATCTGTTGCTGCCTTTGTAATTGGTAATTTTGGGAAAAGGGCAAATCAATAAGAAATAATGGCTTTTACCTTAATTGACCTCATCAGTGCACTTCATGAAAAGCTAGTGGAGTCTTTTTTTTTCTCTTTTTTTTTTTACAGTGCTACCCGGTGGGAATCATTATAGGTGTTTCAACAGTGTTGACAATAATTCATCATTAAGGGTAATTACTTAAATTCTCCTTTACTTTGCTTTTGTTGCGCCGCCAAGCTCTATTAACCCTTTGAAGTTATTGTCAATGGAACATACCTTAACCCTTAACCTCTAATCCTTAAATCTTAACCATATGCTATGAGAATGTGATGTGATTTATGGCTTTTGAAAGTTGTTCTCACGTGGCTTGGCAGTCAAAGTGAGGATAGTATTCTAACTAATAAGCATGAAGAACACACACACACACAGGGTATGGTTAAAGTAGGGTAGATATTAGATTAGATTAGATAAACTTTATTAATCCCTCGGGTGGGTTCCTCCGGGAAATTCAGTTTCCAGTAGCAGAACACCGTCACAGTTGCGTGTTATAGAGTTGGAATACCAAATAAAGGCAAATAAGAGAGTACGAATATAAGCATAAATATAGCATATGTACACATGTACACATATATCAATAAGAATATATAATAGGGATTAATTGGATAAATAGGAATAACAGTGGAATATACTCATTGATGAGCTGTATTGTGAGTTTATTGCACAGTGATTATTGGACAGTTTATTGCACGGTGGTTATTACACAGTCAAATATTGCACAGTGAAAAGGCACTACAGCCTCGTTGTCCCCACCCTCCTTTGTCCTCCTGTTTCTCCTCCCTCTCCCCTCCAGCGAGGAGTTAAACAGTTTGATGGCGTGTGGGACAAAGGAGTTTTTACGTCTGTTGGTCCTGGACTTTGAAGCAACCTGTCGCTGAACACACTCCTCTGGTTGTATATGGCCGTATGCAGAGGATGACCAGCAGTTTCTTTATGTTGAAAGACCACAGCCTCCTGAGGAACTACAGTCTGCTTTGGCCTTTTTTATGCAGGTGCTGTGTGTTACATGACCAGTCCAATCTGTCGTCCACCCACAGCCCGAGGTACTTGTACATGTTGACCACCTCCAAATCCTCTCCCTCTCTCTGAACTGGCAGTGCATCTGGTTTGGACCTGACCAGATGCAGGTCCAGACCAGTTCATATAGTTCATATTGTAAAATGAATTTTCAGTAACAATGATATTACAGAATGAGGTATGTATGAGGTTATACAGAACAGCAAGTACAGCCTAAACTGGCTGATCTGCAGTGTAGTTTATAGTAAAGGACAATGTTGGACTGATGCTGGGCAGGCTGTGCAGTCTGTGGTCATTGTTAGACTAGGTCAGGTATAGCAGGCATTGATTTCAGTTTAAACTGATGAGCCATTCATTCCTAAATTCTACATTTATGATATACTAATATAATTGGCAAGTAGCTGGAAAGTAGCCATAGTAGCTCACATCTGTATATATCTTGTTGAATGTCCCACATCTGCAAATCTCACTTTAAAAACCGGTTAATGAGGCCTTAAAAGCCACAAACCACGTCTCTCTTCCTGTTTTGTAGTTCCCGAGACCACAAATGAATGAAATAATACATTAATGTGTACCAAGATATTGTTAATGTCATATATTTGCAAGATTTTTGCAAGACTTCCTATATACATGGTGACTTGAAGCAAATACATGCTGTCACCGCATAAGAGGCTTGTACCAAGTGATTTCAAAAATGAGCTGCCCGCAGTGAATGTCTTGCAAATCTATGATAATTTTTTTTTTTTCCAGATCGATAACGATATGCAGGACTTGTTTGCATAAAATATATGAGGCAATGAGCAATGGCCTGTGCCAAAGTTTGCCTTTAGAAGTGATACTTCACTTAGTTAGTACATTTTCAATCTGTAGCTTGAGTGCCCTCATATACAGTATGTTAATGAACAGCCGGCCCCTGACAAGTTTGACTCTGAAAAATCCATAGTCATTAATGTCTGTGCTCGTCTCATCTGAAATTACCAGCAGGCAAAATTAGTTAAGTTATAAAAAAAAAATCAATCTGATAACATTATCAGCCTCTGCACTGCAGTGGTGCATATGGGACCAAGAAGGAGAAGTCCAAATTTAAAAAAAAAAAAAAAAAAAAGCATTGTCAGTGTGGGGATGACTGATGTGTCTATCTGTCAACGATATCACATGCATGTAAACACATTTGTTAGATATGCTCTGTTGAAGCTGCTCAGCAGCTACAAAACCACACACGGGCAGTGAATAAGTAAAAGTGTCACAGCAGTTTTACAAAAGTGGGCTTAATTCCTGTCGTTCCTCATGTTGATATCACATGAAGCCAGTCTGGTTTGGGGTGTTCGATATTAATAAAATGAAAATTTGTTTTTACTGAAGGATTTGCTTTAGTGTGGAAGAAAATGCACTCAGTGCAAAGAATCCACTCTACCGCTACTGTCATCGTTACCTCAGTCGATGGCTGTACGCCTTCAACGCTGCTGAGCTCTAATTTGTGATTCTTGCACATTTTAAAAGGCGGATAAGAATAAGATTAATATTAAAAACATGTCATTTTATTCTCTGGCACATATTCTGGCATGCTTATTTAATTGTTTATTATAATATCACATTAATATTACTTGGGGGGGAAAAAAAGCTGAATGCAAATTTCACCCTTTTTGGATCTCCCTCGTGACACGTTTCCACTCTAACCAGTAAGCCCTTTCATTATATTGATTGCTGCTATGTAAATTTGAATTGTTTTACAAACAGAGACCAGGTTTGTTGAAATTGATTATCAATACTCGTACTACTAATCAGCGGTTCAAATCCTGACGTGCCATTCATGTCGATGTTGTTTATACAGACGGGTAACAAGACTGTCATTTCTCATGAAAGCCTCTGATGAAAATAGTCATTAACTATTTGATCATTAGATAGCTGGACTAATGCAGCTTGGCACAACAATAATGATGAAATGGCTCGACTATCTTGAGAAACAGCAGTGTTTATATATAAATGTCTGCATATTCCCCATCTCCTCCTCCATGGGCCAATTACAACAAACCTTTGCATAAACATTGTCCCACAAAGCGATTATCGACATCTGTATGTTAAACAAAAGTTCTTTTACTTTTCATATATTTCATGTGATGATGTTATGTCCATTTTTATTTGTTTCACATGTCACGTTCAAAGTACGTCTTCCCTTCGTAGCTTAATGTTCGCAAAAATGTGTATCCATGACGGGACTTTGTTAAACCTCCCATAGAGATTAAATGTAGTATTTTCAAAAGAATACTCGGCAAATGTTATGAAAAGGATTAAATAGAGGTCATGGTCATCTAAGGCCTTATTTCCTCTTTCACACATGCCTGGAGATGAGCTGGTAACCCCCTAGCAACCACTGGTCACAAGAGGAAAATGTGCATCACTCAATATGTTGCCAAGTGGTTGCTGTCAGTTGGAAAAAAAAAAGGTGCTGCACCAAAAACCTCCTTGTGATTTGCTTTGGTGAGACACAACCTAGAATATGAATGTAAATATAAATAAAAACAGGCGATTATGATGTATGAAGACATAATATCATCCTAGAAATATGGAAATAAAAAGCATGTAAAGGTATTTTACACAACACAAGTCCACAGCTATGTCACCTGTTTCCTTAATGACATTCACAAAGTCATAAAAAACGTCAATGAACTAGCAATAATGTTGGCCATGATCTTTAAAATTCTACTGGGTAACACAGCGTTGGACAAATTTGCATAGACAAATGATGTGTGTCTAGAGTGGGGAAAGCAAAGTGTTGGAGTTTATCGTTTTTGGAGAGGTTCAAAGTGAAGAGAGATGAATAGTAGCCCAATCCAAAACAACACATCAAGCAACAGCGATGGGATCGAAATGATTATAGTGAATACAACACTTGACTTTATAATCAGACCCTTAAGCTATATTATCAATCTGTCTTTTTATGCAAATGCTGTTTTTTTTTTCAGTTTCAGGTTAAGTGGGGGATCAACACAGGTTTACAAAACAAAGCACAGACTGATTTAGTCTTTAAAAATAAATTGCGGAGTGAAAATATGTCTTCTGGATGAATCAATACATGGTAGTAGGCATTGCAGTGGAAAGAGAAAGTAGGAAATATATATGTGCAATTTACAGTGCATCCGGAAAGTATTGACAGCACTTGTTCCACACTTTGTCAATGTTACAGACTTATTCTGAAATGAATGGATTCAATTCATTTGTCATCCCAAATTACTTCACACAGCACCCCAAAATGAGAAAGTGTAAAAAGGTTTGCTTGAAATTTTTGTGAACTGAATAAGTAATAAACATAACTACAAGTTTGGCACGCCTCTTTTTGATCAGTTTCTGCCATTTTTATTTGCAGAACCTCTCTAGAACTATCAAGTTTGAAGAGCAGACTCTGCGCACAGCCATGTTCAGATCTCTCCAGAGATGTTTAACCATGTTCAAATCTGGGTTCTCGCTTGGTTACTCAGATATTCTGCATTACAGCATGTCTTTTATCCTGTCTTCCTCCTTTCACCCCAACAGGCCGCAGCAGATGGCCCCGCCCCTCCCTGAGCCTGGTTATGCTGTAAGTTTCTTCCTGTTTAAAGGGAGTTTGTCCTTCCTACTGTTGCCAAAGTGCTGACCCAAAGGGAGTCATATG
Source organism: Pelvicachromis taeniatus (assembly GCA_015108175.1). NCBI lineage: Eukaryota > Metazoa > Chordata > Actinopteri > Cichliformes > Cichlidae > Pelvicachromis > Pelvicachromis taeniatus. The sequence continues at coordinate 19,420 of VURO01016721.1, forward strand.
ATTGTTGGGTTTTTCACTGCATGTATTATTGTAGGGTCTACCTTACAATGTAAAGTTTCTTGAGGCGACTGTTGTTGTGATTTGGCGCTATATAAATAAAATTGAATTGAATTGAATTCTCCGTGGTCCAAAGGCACTCCTTTGCTATCTTGGCATTGACCTGTTGGAAGATGACCCTTCTCCCAATCCTAGGTCTGGAGCAGGTTATCATCACGGTGTCTCTTTTTCCTCGACTCTGACGAGTCTCTATTTGCTGCTGTGAAAAAACATCCCCACAGCATGATGCTGCCACCGCAATGCTTTACATATGAACTTAAATACCATCTGAATGAACTACTCAAACCTGCTATTGTTATGTATGCCACGTTACATATGTAACATGACCTATATAAATAAAATTGAATTTAAAACATATTGAAATTGTCAGTTGAAAAAAACATCACTCAGCTTGGGTCATACACAAGCAGACTAAAACAGAGCGCTTTCTAAGTATATGTATATCCGTAACAGTGACTGTTTCGGATATCTGGGGCGTACATTCAAAAGGACACAGATGTCACAAATTTGATGTGACCCAGATGTTCCGGAGTTTGCACAGCCACTGAAACATGGGATGCATTTGGACAGTAAAAAGAGATCACGATACTACCCATCTGTGCACATAGTTCACATCACTACTGGCAGCTGTTTAGGTATATGGGACAATTCATGTGTGCAGCTGATAAAAGCATTTACAGTGGGGAAACACTGGAGTGCTGATGGGTATTCTTGTGGATCCATGTTTAGACAAACAATAGTATGAATACATTGACTTCACCATGTCATATAACCAGATAACTATTGTTTATCCATGCATAGGAAGTGCTATGATACAGGGCATGGCTTTGTGGAAATATGTCAACCAACATGACTCGTTTTCTTTTTAGTCATATGGTAAAAACACTGACTGGCCAAGACAGAAACAGAGTACAGCTTTGTAAATGTGCCAGTTTCTCCAAAGCAAATATAAAAGACAGAGTAAAACAGAGCCCACATAACAACAAAAAGCCAAGGCCACAGAACATCTGACTGCACTGATTCCCATGAGAACAACCAGAGAGGAATCCAAATCCATGCCGGCAATGATAAAACAGGGAATTTGAGCGACATAGCGAATTGAAGACACGACACAAACAAAGACGGGCTTGATTTTTTTTTTCTACGGCTGTCCCCTGAAAACATAGTGCCTCCCCATTAATTTTCCACCTAAATTTTTAATGAAATGCAAATCAAACATTCCACAAAATTGATTAATCTCCGAGGGTGGCCGAGGCCTGCTGGCTGGAACAGTGGGAGACCCGTTGGCAGTGTTGTTCTGATCTACTCAGCTATTGCTCTGCAATGATTCATTTATTTAATGGGGATGAACTCAAAAATTATATTTTTTCCCCTCTCTTCTTACTTTCTTCTCACACCCCCCGTTTTACACCATAAACATCCATAAACTTTGCTTTTTTTCCCCCTCATCAAAGAGAAAAGAGAAATTTGCTAGTCGACGCTCTTCTTTAGTCAGGTCAGAGCTCACCTTTGAGATCCGTATTGGCTTCCAGGCACATCAATGAGACAGGCAGATGGCTGTATGCATTTGTTGATATTCATTCCTTTTCTCTTCCCGTTTAATCCCTTTCGGGTTAAGGCAGGGCTAGAATATAATGGAAGCAGACGCCACATGTTTTTCGAAAACCAGGGCAGTATCATTTTGCATCCAATCCTGTGAAGTGATAAAAATAATTAGGACATTAATGTTCATGTGGTTTTTCTTAAAATTGGTAAAATGACAAATTTTGCCAACAAATCATTTCAATATGAGTGGTGAAAAGCAATTCAGTTCCTCTTATTATAAAGTTGGATGTCATTAAAACGTTTAAAACCATTAGTAAAATGAACTGAGATGGAATACCTGATGGCGCTGGCAGCTGTCTCTTTATTCTCATAATATTTTAACCAAATCATATTTAATAGCTTTCAGTTTTTAGTCCAACCAGTTTACGTGAAACTGTTTGAAGAATAGATGGAAATGATAGATAATTTGAACTGACATAATGTACGATACACACGTGTTCAGACTGTGAGTTTAAAGCAAAGTACCTTCCAGCCTAGTTGGGTGGATGCTGTGGGAGACAGCATCAACCAATTGAGATCCACAGACCCATGGAATTCTTTATGAGATCCACAGACCCATGGAATTCTTTATTCTTTATTATTATTCTAACTAGTTGCCCCGTTCTTCGTCACGCAACCTGGGTCACAGTTTACGTCCTATTGTCACCATTCAAGGTCTAAAACATCGTGCTATATCCGCTCACGGCCGCTATATCTTTTGTAATTTTTACTGGGATACTTTTCGAGATAAAAACGTTTTTATGATCGTTTTTTTCTCTATTCAAACCAATGGCCCTCGTCAGTGTGTCGCAATTTCGAGCGGCCTTGAATGCACCATCATAGACGCACGGACGTGGTGACGTAGCGCCGCACGGACGTGGTGACGTATCGCACGGACGTGGTGACGTAGGGGCGCTACTTCCTGGAAAAAACCGGCTAAAAAAACGGCTAAATGTCAGAAGTGCGTTCAGCACCCTTCAGATCTGCTGGAAGAGGTGAAACGGCTAAATGTGGAGACGTCCTGTGTTTCGAGAGGTAAGATAACATATCGATATATTCGTGAGCACACGGCCGCTATATTCTGCTAACGGGATCTTGCTGTTAGCCGTTAGCCGTTAGCCGAACACCTCAT
>VURO01016742.1:0-12871 GCA_015108175.1 Pelvicachromis taeniatus
CACAGTTACCGTATTTTCCGGACTACAGAGAGCACCTGAATATTAGCCACACAACTTGAAATTATGAAAAAATCATATTTTGTTCATACATTAGCCGCACCAGACTAAAAGTGCGATAGCGGGCCAGTAGCGCTAGCCAGCGGGCTAGTTGCTAGTAGCAGCGGTGCACTGCTCGTCTTGCAGGTGGAGGGCAACGGAGCGACTGCTCCACCAGCCTCGGAAGAGCCCCGCAAAGTGGGCCGTGCACCGCCGCCCGACCAACCCAGCCCTTAGAGCCAATCCTTATCCTGAAGTTATGGTTCTGACTTGCCGACTTCCCTTAGCTGCCTTGTTCTAACATGCCAGAGGCTGTTCACCTTGGAGACCTGCTGCAGATATGGGTACAGGGCCAGCTTGCTAATCTAGTCTCTTTTTCGCGCTAATTCTTACGGCACTACTTTGGCTGGCGGACGGACATGTGACCAACATATCACTCTTTTCCGTGTCTGATCACATGCCTTTCTGCCAGGCAAAATGGCGGAACAAACCAAAACAAATCCTCTTACGATGTCACAAAAATCATGAAAAAGCCTCAGAAAAGCCGCACCGGACAATAAGCCACAGGGTTCAAAGCTTGTGCAAAAAGTAGCGGCTTATAGTCCAGAATTTACGGTACTGTAGAAAATAGCAGAATTACAGAGACAGGAAGGATCACTCTGGTGGACTCACTGTGACCTTCATTCATCTCCAGCTGTCAGACTCGCAGAAATACTGGTGTCCAGTGGACAGGCTTTCAACACTTCAATACTGAGGTATAGCTAACAGCAAAGAAAGGAATCTGTATTGCCCCATCTTCTTCATCCTGACTCAAATTTATTAATGTATTCAATTTTGTAGCTGTATCCCACTAATAGTGTAGCGTGAGCTTGCTGCATGAAAAATATCAACTCTGTGTATGTCATCTTGGTATCAATAATAACGTGGACTGTAGGCGTGCGTGGGCGATGGCTGTAGTGGTGATGCTTGGCCTACAGCGAAAGACAACATTTCACAGCATGACCTTCTCTGGGTTACCAGCTCCTGACTTTGGTTCCTGCATGCAATAGCTTGTTGTACAAAATGAAACTGTTCACAACGGCAGTGTCGAGGAAGTGAGTAAAAAACAGTCTTATACCACTTCAAGTTTTGTGGTGAATATTATGATAACCAATGAGAGCATCTGATAAAGCAAGATCACCCATCACCCAGAAACAGGTATTGCCTTTGTCGTCCACACGCCAGCCCCCTTCACATTGTGCACCGTGAATTACATTTTCATCTCCTGTATGTCTATCCACTATATCTCTGTGGTGTACATTTATAATGTTGTTGAAAGTACTAATACCAATACTAATACTAATAATATGAATACTAATACTACTACTACTACTACTACTAATAAGAAACACCTTTATTTATCTTATTAGGCTAGTATGTGAGATTTTGCTGTCATGTTTTTGTGTAATTCAAGCCTCTGTTGCACAAAGCTTGTCCACACAAGGTTAACCAGATCCAAAATACCACTTCATTGGGTTAAGACTTCTTGTTAAGGTCAGGAGATAAGTTTGGTTGGGTAAAAGTTAGTCAGTGTAGTATTTTGTGCATTTGTGCCTGTGTTTTTATGCATGTGCATAACTATTGTTGTTAATAACAGCATGCGTATACCTAACAATCTGTGTTTTTGCAATTAATGAAAGCTTGTGAAAAATGTGAGTGAGCTCAAGGCTTCACTAAAACAGTCTATAATTCAGTAGCCTAAAGACTTGGATTTTAATGCCTCCTAATGGTCATATCAATAAAGACACCACAACAGAGAGCACGGCACACTGACACAAATCCAAAATAAATTTTTTGTCAAGGCATTGCTGTAAAACTGTAAAACATTTCTTTTTCTAGTATAACATCACACTGTTGCTCAATTACGTTATTTCCAGATGAGAGTGTAATTAGAATTTGTTGTTTTCATCAGTCATTGAAAAGATAATTGATTTTTACTTGGAAAACCCCCCACAAACATTAATCAATGTAAAATCTGATCTCCACAACACATGCTGTTCATGCTTATCAGGCTGAAAGTGGGAAGGAGAACCACTCTAAACATCTGTAAAGTGCTGTCAATTCTCTCTTGAAGTAACTCCTGGCAAGTTTTCTTAATTTTGTAGAAACTACATGTTGTATTTCACTAGCTGGGCCCACGTCCTCATACTGGTTTGGCAACATTTTGGTAGGTGTAGGTGAATGGCTTGGGCATGAATTGAGCTGCAGTTTGGGGAAGGCCTTGAAGGGGACTGGCGACGGACTTCCAGTCCTCTATATAGATGAGGACTGGAAGGAGCGTGTTGGAGGCGTTGTCCCGCTCCTGAAATTCAGATATTAATCTCCACTTAGTTGGGTTATCTGTGTCTAATATTAAAATTTGTTTGATGTTTTTAAAATATTATTATGAGAAAAATGCAAAAGATTAAATAAAAAGGGGACAAATTATTATTCATGGTACTGTACATGACACAAATAAATAAACCAGAAGGTCCATTTAAAAAAATAATAATAATAATTTATTTATGGAATACATATCACCAGGTTATTTGAAAGTTAAAACTAGCATCAGTTTTCAATAATTGGGAAGATAATTTGCTTTTATTTGCATTTATCAATGCAAAATCTCTTCTACGCAACATGTTATTGATGCTTATCAGGCTGAACGAAGTAACACAACCACTCTGAACAACTGTAGGCCTCTCTCTTGTTCTAATATTAACATGAGTTCATGAGTTAACCATTACAAGAATAATGAGTATTAGGTGCATGGTGCATGGCAAGACTGCAAGAAGAAAAGTAAGGATCAGGGTAATTATGCTGTTTTGAGAAGTGAAAGTACTGCAGTCCAGCAATGACCAATAAATGGTAATTGTATTTACAGCAGACCCCCGGTGTAGGTTTAAAGCAGAAGCATAAATCCCCTAGAAGACATAAGAGGGGTGCTAGACACAAGCAGTACAGTTCAGACGTTCCACTTTTTGCAAACTGGCTTTACAGTTTTTCCCAATTGTTTACACACAATTACTTGTACTGCAGACACAATGATTACAACATGTAACTGATGCACCAACCCCCTCAATAATTCCTGCTTTACACTCAAATTGCAGTCAAATATTTTTAGCATTTGGCTAAAACCGAGCTTTTATAGTTGATGTGGAAAACTTGACTTTTCAAATATAAATAGATATGGCATAAAGCAGCACTTATGTTGACACAGTTTAAAGACCGTCATCACAGTGGAAATGTAGCTGTCATTTCCTCGTTTTTGTACCCACAAACCTTCAAAAGTCAGATTAATAGCAGACCTGACCCATTTACAGATGAGTGTCCTCCTCCATCCAGCATTGTGGCTGTATTGTGAACTTAGAGCAGGGCTGTTCTGCATGGACCTTGTTGTATTATTTTATACCAGTCTTTGAAATTGTCAGTGAATATATTTACTTGCTTAATATTCATTTAAATGTTTTATCGTGATTGTAGCAAGCTCGCACGGTGGCACAGATTATGTTGATGTATGTTACCACATTTGACATTTTTCACTATTCAGGATGTAAATGTAGAGCCTGAAGAGACCACTTAGAATAAAAAAAAAACTACCTGGCTGATACTACAGTGAGAATAAAGACTATTTCTTTCATCTTATCTTATATGGTAAGTGATTTCCAAGAATTCGTATTTCATTTTGATGCCCAATACCTCTCAAATTCTTTATCAGCTTCACTGACAGATGGAGCCATAATCAATTTCGAGGGATTTGAAGGGGAGAAGTGTCTCTTTACCGTGCTTGCACAAATTTGCATGTACCGCAGGTACAACGTAGCTCTATTAACCGGCACTCGATTACACTGCAGCTTTTCGACAGACCCAGATGTCTGACCCAAAAAACTGAATTCAAGAACTGAGATTGAATTTAAGAACTGAAATTGAATTTAAGAACTGAAATTGAATGGTGCAAAGTGAAACCGAAGGCATTCAAATAAGGATGGAATACAAATTTCAAATTAAATTAATTCATTTTCAAAATAAAATATAAAATTCAGTTTCAATTTAGTGACGATCATTTTTAAACCAATACATTGGATTTCAAATTGGATTAATTCAAATTCAGTTTTAGACGCTTTTATTCAAGTTGAGCAATTCAGATTCAAATGTAACTTATTCAAATTCAGTTTCGGATGGCACAAAGTTCTGCCCATAAGGCTCGCCCTCCCATTCTACTTTTAAATACTCTAGGAACAACAAGTAAGCCTGCAGTCTGAGAGCGAACTGCTCTACTGTCAGCATATCTAAAGACACATATCAAAAAATAAACATTTATAGTTGATGCAGCAGATTTTACTTTTATGCAGATGTGGTATAAAATGCCATTTCAATTACTGCCCCAGTTCAATACCAAGTTAAAAGACGCTGTCATCAGGGAGGCTGTGTAGGTGTCACTTCCTCCCTTTTGTGCCCACAAACCAAAGCAAGCAGAACTGAGTTACCTGCAGAAGCAACTCTGTCCTCCACCGCTCTCCAGTACCAACTGTGTGCATTGTGTCTGCTTTGTGCACTTCTGGCTAGTTAATTTTACATGCAAGTTGTCTTATTTATTAGAATACTGTAAAAGTTGAATCCTGTAAATGCAGAGCCTGAAGGGAGCAAGAAAAACTACATAGCTGTTACTTTTTCAGCCACAATGAAGACCATTTCTTTTCTTAACTTCCTTTTGTATGGTAAGTGAATTCACAAAATGAATACTTAAATCTTTACATTGAATCATTTTACTTCATCTTTCATATCTTGTCACATGATCAATTTTAGCAGTTACACTTGCCGATGGATCCATAATCAAAGTAGAGGAATTCGAGGGGAGAACTGTCTCCTTCCAGTGTAAACACAAAAGTGCACGAAACTACAACAAGTATTTCTGCAAAGATTCATGTAAAAGCAAAGGAGACATACTGGTTACTGTAGAATCAGGCAGAAGAGCAGAGTCAGGAAGGATTGCTCTGGTGGACTCTGGGGATGGATCGTTCACTGTGACCTTCAGTCATCTCCAGCTGTCAGACTCACAGAAATACTGGTGTGGAGTGGATAGGCCTGGTTTCGACACATTTACTGAAGTGCAGCTTGCAGTAAAGAAAGGTATGTACGTTGTTTCATCACTTTTAAATAAAATGCACCAATACTCTTAATTTTACACCTGTATCTAAATTAATGGCGGGACAGCTCCTAGTTGGCATTATAATGTGCATCTATGCATTTGGTGAAAAGTCTGGACTGCACGCAGTTGAGTAAAATACAAGCTTGCCTTTGATTTATATTATTTTGACAACAGTAAAAAAACAACAACAATCTGAGTAACACTTTCACTACGCCTCCTTTTACAGTTACAGCAACTGTCATATCTGATGTTATTCTCACATGGACATATCAAACTACCAACATAACAGATTTTACAACTGGAACAGCAACCATGAAGCCTACAAACCTTTCAACAGGTATAATAAATATATAACATAATCAAATTTCAGTCCATATAAAAACAAATCAAAGACAAACGTACATGAACTACTTATATTTTCCCCTACAGTCTTAAACTTCACAGCTGAAGAAGAACCTGAAACCAACACAGGTAATGTTCTGATTGATATTATGACTTAAAGACTTTGGATGAATAAGATTTTCAAATTCAACTGGTTTTCATCAGGCACCATCATGTATACTACTGCTGTGGGTTTTCCTTTGATCGCTCTCTTGCTACTGGCAGTATGCATCAGGAAGTCCAGAAAAACCTCAAAACGTAAGAAACTACAAGATTACTGCAGGCAATACTGCAGCGGCTCAGACTTCAGCAATGCAAACGAAAGAGAGGTATGAGTCAGAAACTGGAGATAAACCCTGAAAATGGTCTCTGAAGACTATCGATATGAATCATATGCATAATAAAAATGTTCTGTGTTGAATTTATAGAAATACAATGAGAGTTAATCGTGACACATTATGTCACCTAGGTTCTGTATTTTGTGAGAGTACAAATAACTGATGTTAGATGGAAATAGATTCTCAGTTTATTTGGCAAGCTCAGTAAACCGTTTCCTGTCTTTAGCATTATATCTAAAAGACATGCATTAGAACTGACAGAAACTGGCAGTGTGGCTCTCTCCACAGATAAAACTAAATATGAGAGCATCACTGGAACACTGTTTAGCACTTTAGAGCTCAGTTTAATTTGCTCTGCTGCAAATTAGTAGAGCAAATAGACAATGATCTGCAAACTGAGATCCTTCACTATCATTAGGCTGATTGAGGACAAGTCATACATCCTGTGCAAGTAATTCTCTAGCAGAAACAACTTCAAACTACACTTCACTTTTGGATGGGTTAATTTCTGAGTTTGAGTTATTATAGTTTTGAATTTTCTAATTAGTTTTTATTTTTATTTCATTTTTATTTTTTGGTTTTTTAATTAGTTTGTTTTCTGTTAGTCTCCAGAGTTTTCTTATTTTTTTCCCATTGTATCTTTCTTTGGATTAGACAGAAACAAAGAAAAGAAAATCCAACAATATTACAATATGCATAAAAGCAGAGTCCTTCCAAGTTTTCTGAGTTACGTCCTGGAGATACAGATGAACATAGTATCTTAATATAATATAATAACATAGTAATAACATAATACATCTTCTTCTACACTCAGGATTAACTTAAGTAATAAAAATACTTCATGAGGTATCTGTTCTCTAGGATAGAACCCATTTCATATAAAAATAGAGCAAATGATATAAGACTATAAACATAATCTGGGGGGTTGCCTGAGCTATTGTCGTGTAAGGAAAAAAAACAAACAAAGACAAGTCAAAATAATGATTTAGGAGTGGTAAGAAATTAAGTTAGTAAAATACAGTTTTCTTATTTTAATTTGATTTATATTGTCTTGCATTGCATTGAAAATATTCTCTCTCTGCTCTGCCTAGAGTCGTGGCTCTGTGGCACAAATCCAGATAACGTTAGAAGACGTACGTATGTGTGAATAAATGATCTAAGTCCATTTTTGGGGGGCTAATTCATACAACATAATTTATTTAGTCATTTGTTTCATACTATTTGAATAAAGATTCTACCGTATATCTTCCAATTGTAGCCCGGGCATTTATTAAAAAAATTATCCGGCCGACCCGGCCTTTAAAAGAGACTGGCAGTTATTGGAGACTGGCTTTTATTCCCTTCTCGGAATTGTCGTGGAAGTACTCTACTAAATACTCTACTTTTCACATTTACCTCCCAACCCAATATCACGGAAAAGCATGAAATACCGTATATCTTCCATTAGTAGCCCTGGGCGCTTATTCAAAAAAAATTATCCGGCCGGAGATCTCTTTAAAAGAGACCGGAGGTTATTGGAACTTATTCCCTTCACAGATGGAATTGTCGCGGAAGTGAGAGGGAAAGAGGACCCAGGCGCGGTTTTTAGACTGAGGTGAAAAGACAGTGCGTTTATTTACAGTGCTCTAAAACGTTTTCCAACAGTTCACAAATAATGCAGTTCCCAATTGTGCTCCTCCTTTGCTCCCAAGTGTCTCCTTGTCTGTAGTAGCCCAGTGCACGAATGGTGCTCCCCGAAACTTCTCTCCACCCAACTCTCCAGGAGAGAACGTAAAAAAACAGAAAATCACAGTTAGCAGGTTAGCTAGCCGACAGTTCCAGTTCAGTGTAATAATCCCACTTTGATGGTCGCTGCATCCATCTTAAATGCCGCTCGTTGTAGATGACGGCTGATTGGAAACAGCTGGCCGAGTGGTGCGATTTTTTTGAGCGACGTTCCATACCAGTTGGTGGCGGTAAATGCACCATTCAGTTGTTTGCCAACCGCCAATAAAATTTAAAAAGAAGAAGATAAAGACAACAGTGCGGAGGGACTTCTGGGTCGAAGGTCACCCGGCTACTATTGGAGACCGGCGTCTATTTGTTGCGACATATTTTCAAACAGGCGTTTATTAGAAACCGGCGTTTAAAAGAGACAGGCTTCTAATGGAAGATATACGGTATACACAAATGTAAATAAACTTGTCTCAGTTGATGTAGAGCATACAAGAATGTGCTTATTTTGTTTTTCTTTGTCACTTTTCAACAGGTCAGCTGTGAGTACAGTGACACTGATGAGAGGACAAACCAATGTAAAAAGTCATCTGAGAGTTCTTCTGTCTCTACTCGCCAACAAAGATCCCAGTCAGATCCACCATCATCTGAATCTGCAGAAACCGAATGCAGTGTACTCCACATCTATGAAGCCGTCTATTTCCCCAGCCTTCCTGCAGATTCAGAATGTTCAACTGCACAGCACCAAAATGTCTATGATAATAACTCTGGGATATATGCCAATACTTTGCCAGCTATAGTGCCTAAAGAAACAGGTACTTGTCGAAAAGACAACTAAACCTAAGCTGTTTGTGAGTCTGGAGGTGTGAGACCTGATTGGCCTGAGGAGCTGACCAGAGGGAAGCAGGTCAAACAGGTGGTGGGTGGGGTGCAAGGGGTCACCTGTGATGGCCCTGGTTTTCCTGAGACAGGAGGATCTGCGGATGGTCTCCATGGATGGCAGGGGGCAGCCAGTGATTTTTTGGGTGGTGTTAATTATCCTCTACACACCCTTCCTCTTCTCATCCCCCAGTAGATTGTTTTGGGAAAAAACCTGGATGCTGGGGGATCAGAACTGTCTGGTCTTCAGTTACTGAACAAAATAAACTCTTCCTGTCTTGAAATGAAAGTCTGAATTGTCCTTTAATGTTCACTGAGACCCAAACATCAGTACTGTAAGGAAGTGTCAGTCTGCAGACCCTATTATCTACTTCTCGATTAGAACTAATAGTGCATAGGGCTTATCTGAAATTCAAGAATTAGCTTGACTCAGTTCTTCAGAGAGTAGTTCCAATTACAGTGCATCTATGGCTCAGATTTAAAGAAGCAGAAGAAGCCTGTATAAAATCTAAAGAGGATGCATGTTGTATAAAGCGCTTTGAGTGCTCAGTGTGAGTAGCGCTATATAAAAATCAGTCCATTTACTATTTAAACACCTTTGGTATGATTGAAGCGTTCCACTTTTTTCTGTAAAATGTAGCCTTAAAACAGCCATTTAATTTCTGCTTGTCTGTCAGTTCACGTCACTCATTGTGCTTACTAGACCCTAAAGGAACTACACAGAAGAGTGAAGTGACTTTTACATATATTTTCTTATTGGATTATTTTTTAAAAAATTGCTATGATGGCATGAAAACATATTTTCATTCTATAAAGCATTCTATTTAGCATAGTGTTATCTGTATGACACGTGTTTGCATATACATGCACACATACATGTCTGCTGGAAAGTCTTGATTACTCATTGCCATTTACTTTACAGGAAGGATGTTCTTGGTGATAGAAGTCAGAGGTAGGCACTGACAGCTTTTAAACCACAAAACCACAACTCTAAAGACCCAATGACTCTTATAAGTAAACAATCCTGCATAGATTTCTCTGACCTGTCAGCCTTTGACTCAAAGGTTTGAGATGACACCTAAAACTATTGAAGATATATCTGTACTATAATGAAGACCTCAATATTTGGCTGTTTGTGAAAGGAATGTAATTACTGAAGAAAAATAAACAATCTGAATAAACTATTTTCATCTCCTCTCTATATATATTAAAAAAAAGTTTTGTCATTTATTTATTTAAAAATGTCCAAAAAGTCTGATCTGAAAGACACATCTTGCTGCTTACATACAACACATGTAAGTACAGCAGAGCTGCTTTAAGAAAGCTAATGCTCCGCCAGAAGGTAATTCCAGAAACATTTTACTGCAACACAAGTTAACTTTAAATGTAATGTTTGGAGAAGGAAGAACACTGCAGTCCAGCATTTAAACCACAAGGTTTCACAGCTTGTTCAGATGGCACACAGCTTTAACACAGAAAACTTTAACTTTCAAAATATTAACAGATGCAACATAAAACGCCACCTATGCTACAACCACTGTTCGTGAAACAGTAAAAAGAAACTGTCATAAATGAAATTGTGTGGGTGTCATTTCCTCCACTTGTGCCCACAAACCTTCAAAAGTCAGATTAACAGCAGCCCAGAGATACCTGCAGAAGCTAGTCTGGTTTGTAATGTCTAAATGTATGAGTCTCAGGGATCACTAAAAACGAAGAACTACGTACAAGTTACTTTTTCAGCTACAATGAAGAAGATTTCTTTCTTCTACTGCTTTTTATTTGGTAAGTGACACAAGTTTAACACATTACGTAGCTTAAATGTTATTTTTGATGCATTATATCTTATTACATGATCAATTTCAACAGTTACATTGACCGATGGAGTCATAATCAAAGTAGAGGAATTCGAAATGAGAAGAGTCTCCTTCCAGTGTGAACACATATTTGCACATAGCAACAACAAGTATTTCTGCAAAGATCCATGTACAAGCTCAGGAGACATACTGGTTACTGTAGAATCAGGCAGAAGAGCAGAGTCAGGGAGGATTGCTCTGGTGGACTCTGGGGATGGAGCCTTCACTGTGACCTTCAGTCATCTCCAGCTGTCAGACTCACAGAAGTACTGGTGTGCAGTGGAGAGGTATGGTTTCGACACCTATGTTGAGGTGCAGCTAACAGTAAAAAAAGGTACGTGTACATGAATACGCTTGATTTTACATTTGTATCCACATTCATGCAGGTGCAATTTCCAGCTTGTGGGTTAATGTAACTAAAAAAATGTAACAACAGACATTTGTGTAATTTTATCCACTCATACTGCGCAAGTATATTTCAATGTTTTGCTTTTATTATTACTACTTCTACACAACAAAAGTGGCTTTTTGATGTCAGAGAAATAAACATACATTTATTACAGCTGAAGTTTTATTATACACGACGCTTAGAAAATAAAGTGCATTTGGAAATGTTCATAATCCTGTGGTTCACAGTAATTTTGGTAAATTGGCCACTTCTTATAAAGCGCTTCTCAACAACTATGATAGTGACCACCTATTTGCATCTGTGGCTTAGAATGCAGCATAGGCATTTACATAGGCATTAATGCACCCTAAATCATCAGAGTCGGAGGTTTTTGAACTTGTTACAAGCATTTGTACAAGTTCAAATACTTGTAACATTTGAACAAGCATTCTCTGATCTCTTTAGATCAGAGAATACAGTCTCGATGTTTTGGTGAAAAAGAATTTCAGACAAATTTTTGATTTGTCTGAACACGTTAAACGTTTCCTCAGTGCATTTAAAATCAGCTTTTACTCACAGGCAGTGGTGGTATTTTTGGATCATGTTCACATATGGCTTCTTCTTTACACAACAGAGCTTTATCTACATTTGTGGTTTGCATTGCGAACTTTGTTTACAGACAATGATTTCTTGGCTCGTGCAGTCATTTCCACAACAGAACCATGGCTGCTTTTAATTTAGTGCCAGTTGAGGACCCAAAAGCTCATGGACATCCAGTACTGAGTTTCAGGCTGGTCTCTTACACAGAATTTTATATATTGTCTGAATCTCTTGATTATTGTCACACTGAAGAAATTATGCCACACAGATTGATGAACCTGTGCCCATCTTTTTATATCAACTTGTTGCCAATTAACCTCATTAGCTGCAAATTAGGTTCCTCCAGCTGTTTAGTTTTCCAGCCTTTTGTTGCCCCATCCCATTTTTCAAATATATTCAAATATTTTTACCAAAATATTAACAATGTCCCAGTTTAAACATTTGATATGTTTTTTTAATGTGATTAAAATTGAATTAATTACATTTGTAAATTATTGCATCTTTTTTAAAATGTACATTTTACAATACATATCAGCTTTTTTGTATGTGGGGTTGTATATGTTTTGACAAATGTACAAATAGTATAAATACCTTGTAAATAACCACTCTCTTATACAGCTGTTGAAACTGTGGCAACTGTCATACCTGGAGTCTCCACATGGACAAATCAAAATACCAACACAACAAACTTCACAACTGGTACAGGAACCATGAAGCCTACAAAACTTACAACAGGTATAAATACACATATCAGTCCTTATGAATATCAATCACAGATAAACTTACATCAAGTAATATTCAATTCTTCCTACAGCCTTAAACTTCACAGCTGAAGAAGAACCTAAAATCAACACAGGTACAGTTGTGTTTGATATTATGGCTTAAAGTGGTTGCATGAACAAGATTTGATGATTGTCTTGCTTTCATCAGGCACCATCGCGTTTGCTACCGTTGGTAGTGTTGGTCTGATCTCCGTCTTGCTGCTGGCAGTATGTTTCCGGAAGTCCAGAACAAACTCAAAACATAAACAACGAGTTTGCTCCAACAGTGCAGACCTCACCAGTGCAAACAAAAGAGAGGTATGAATCAGAAAATGGGGATCCCTGTGAAAGTAGTACACAAATAAAGAGAGGAAATATAAACTGACGACAAAAAGATGTTCATGTTTGTATAATGTATGTAAATCCTTCTGTGTTATATCAGAGCACAACTAACAGGCTGTTAGATGAAAAATAACTCTTGCCACCCTCCTGCCTTTCTTTTACATATAATGGTAGGAGAAGAATCTTTAAACTGGCTCTATCCACAGATAACCTGTGGATCACTGAAGGGGATCATTTACCGTAATTTCCGGACTACAAGCCGCTACTTTTTGCACGAGCTTTGAACCCTGCGGCTTATTGTCCGGTGCAGCTTTTCTGAGGCTTTTTCATGATTTTTGTGACATCGTAAGAGGATTTGTTTTGGTTTGTTCCGCCATTTTGCCTGGCGGAAAGGCATGTGATCAGACGCGGAA
>VURO01016745.1:0-10765 GCA_015108175.1 Pelvicachromis taeniatus
AACAGCGTTTGTTGATACGGTACTTTTCTTCTTAGCTTTGGAGGCCAGGCTAAATTCCGTGCACTCCTTTGCGTGATGTTTCTGTAAGTGTTTAATCATGTTTGTGGGGTTAAAATTACCCAAACTGCGACCACCTCGCGAAACACTTGCATTGCATAAGTTGCATTCAGGCAGTCTTGCTTTTTTTGTTTTTAGTTTGAAATAAGTCCACACTGCGACGTGCTACGGTCATGACCTGGGTTATACCATGTTAGCGTGTTTTTGAGGTGCTTTTCTGATATTTACTGGATCAGAATTTTTTTTTAAAATTTCTCTCCGATCCAGTAATTTACGTCAGTATCGGACCGATACTGAATATCGGATCGGTCCATCTCTAATCTAGATCCCAGGGTTACCTGACTGCCAGCCTCATGTCACCACGTACCCTGACTGCTCATGTTAGAATAGGTGAAAACATATCCTGGGTACTTGGTTACTAGCACAGGTGTAAAGCAGAGAAACGTGCAACGTGGTGATGGCGCTCAGAAAGCAGTCTGTAGTTTAATGGTTCACCGTGAAAATCCAGTTGTATTTCTGGTTTAAACGCCTTTTTCTAGCCCTTATTTCCACGGATTTGAGCAGCATTACCAGAGTGAAAGAACTCCATGCTTTACGCCCGTCAGGATGTGCACTTCCTTTGTCTCCCTCATTCCTCGGTGCCTCTCTTATCCCTCACTATCCTTCTCCAGGCCCTTATAAAAACCATATTAGCTGGATGTCAGCAGCAGCACCAGCCTTTGGCGACATGCACGGGGCTAAGGGACCTTAATTAAGAGACCCATTTATGGCTCCTCATCCCGGAATGGCAAAGCTGCAGCTTTCACTTTTGACACAGCTCTGCCTGTCTGTTTGAGTGGCTGCCTGTCTCTCCCCATCTGTCTTCTCCTGCCATATTGTTCTTGAGGGCCTGCCTGACCTTATGAGAGGCTGTAATGAGGAGGAGAGCAAGGCTTACACTGAATGATATACTGTGGCAGGGTAAGAGTTGTACTGGAGCTTTGAAAGAGAAACTCTCATGCCAGTAAAACTGTGGCAGTGCGAATAGTTATGATGTGAAAATGGCATCGGTGACTGCAGGAAAGCGCTTAGCATAAACTCAACGTGGTGGCACGTTAACGGACGTAAACGTGTGTCGGTTATCACCTCAAACATGCTTAGTAAAGTGTCAGCCATTTTCATCTAGAGAGTGCCAAAAGCCACCTTCCTGCCGCTGGAAAGTGGTTGAACTAATGGAGCTAATTGGCACGTGACCCAGACCTGGATAAGTGGAAGACATTGGACGGATGGTTGAAACCCACAGAGGTTCAAAGGGATACATACAGGCCCAATCGTGTACATGTAACTGCACCAATGTTTGGTGAAATGACCCTTAAGCAGCTTTTGGTAGCCATCGCCAAGCTTCTGGTCTGACTTGACCTCTCGTCTCGGCAGAATTTAAACTGGTTGGTTTAGTGACGGTGGTCTGGCCTTTAAGTGTAGATCAAAATGTTTCAGTAGGATTGAGGCTGAGATGACCATTCGAGAAGCTTAATGTCAGCCTGTTTTATCCAGTCATGACCAGTTTTGATGTGAGTTTGGGGTCTTTGTCCTGTTGGAACATCCATTTGCAAGTTTCGACCATCTAGCTGTTGATTTTCTTTAACAGACCTGTACCACTAGCAGCAAAACACATCCGAAAGCCTGATGCCAAACACACGGCTTGTTATTGTGGCCAAACGGCTCGAAGTTTGTCAAATGTTTGACGGTCGAAGCCAATCTGACAAAGTGTCACGGCTGTGGAGGATGATGGACCCAAAACGCAGGCAGGTGAGGTTTAGTTACAGTGATGGAGAAATGGCAAACAGAAGCAAGAAGGGCAAGACAGAACAAAAACTAAACCTAAACTGGGAGGAGGTAACACACAGACCTGCTCATACATGTGGGGGGAGAGCGGGGGGGCAAGACAACACCATTCAACGCACACGAACCAACAAAGGAGGGGAACACAGCTGATCCTCGTCACCAGACAAGCAGGGAGCACAAAACAATTCAATTCAGTTTTATTTATACAGCGCCAAACCACAACATCAGTCGCCTCAAGGCGCTTTACATTGTAAGGTAGACCCTACAATAATACATAGAGTGAAAAACCCAACAATCATATGACCCCCTATGAGCAAGCACTTTGGCGACAGTGGGAAGGAAAAACTCCCTTTTAACAGGAAGAAACCTCCGGCAGAACCAGGCTCAGGGAGGGGCGGGGCCATCTGCTGCCACCGGTTGGGGTGAAAGAAGGAAGACAGGATAGAGACATGCTGTGGAAGAGAGCCAGAGATTAATAACAAAACACACACTCACATGAGACAGGGACCTTCAAAATAAAACAGGAAACACAAATGCAGGGATAACTGAACACACAACAGAAGGAGCACCAAATCACATGAGCAGGACCAAAGACCTAAAACACGGGTCACCGACCCAGCACCACGACACAAGGGGCTGGGACTGTATTTAAAGTTCAATACAAATCACTTTTCATTTCAGTACGTGCATGATGTTTGGTGAATTGAGCAACATAATACTGATTATGATAAACAAATGCTAGCAAGCTAACAGCCTGAACATAATGCAGATCCCCTCCATGGTACATGGACAAACAGTGATAGAAGAGTTGCTCGCTACGGCAGAGTCGTTTATGCTTCGGGAAGAAATGATCTCTATTGTCTGTTAAGCTCGGAAACAGGAAATCAAACAGGAGTGTGTTCACTGCCAGCGGACTATCAAAGGGGAAGTTCTCTTTCATCCCCGCACGCAGAGGTTCACATATGGAGTCATAGCATTTGATCTCTATGTTATTTATTCCTTTAGTTCAGGTCTAAATGATCAAAGACTGCAGCCTTGTATGTAAGGCGAGACAAATAATCTATGAGCTACAAACGAGCTAAGTCACATCATTCACAAATCGCATCTTATTTCCTTTCAGTTGCGTTTTAGTCAAGAATTTAGGAGCTGCAGAAATAAATACATATGTGTACGGGAAGTGGAGGCACTGGGGCTTCGCGTATGTATATAAATCATCACGCGTCACGCGTTGATTCATGGGGTGAACAGAGTCCACAGGCAGCAACCGTGCAACCTATCCAAACATGCAGACGCGCCCGAGGACGTGACGTGCGGTCTATGAATTATACAAATACCATAAAGTCACAATCGTTTGAATAATCGAGCGTGCTGCATGTCCTTCTGTGTGAGC
Organism: Pelvicachromis taeniatus; assembly: GCA_015108175.1. Lineage (NCBI taxonomy): Eukaryota > Metazoa > Chordata > Actinopteri > Cichliformes > Cichlidae > Pelvicachromis > Pelvicachromis taeniatus. The sequence goes on from VURO01016745.1 coordinate 3,272, forward strand.
AGAAACTACGATATGCATCATAAAATGTTACCGTCACTGGTTTTAATAACGCTACGTCTGGCATTTAATTATGACGCTCAAGTGATTAATGTGGCGTCGAGCACGTGCGGCGGAGCTTCTTCTTCTTCTGCCAGTGTTGGCGAGCTGGACCGCGCCGCGCGACGGCAGCAGCGCGTTCAGATAACCACGCTTCCAGTTTGTTTCCTGACATTATTAAATCTGCCATTATTCCCGGGGAACGCGCCCAGCAGTCAGCATCGCTGCTCTTGCGTATCCTTAAATGAATTCTACATCAGTGTAATTGAAACTCGGGCGCACGCGTGCCCGGTGACGCTCGCACACCCAAGGGTGGCTTCGTTGTTATCAGGGAACAAACACTGCACTTACTCACCGTCAGAAACAGGCAGAGACAAGGTGGGCAAGTTTAGGAAAACAAATTAGCGTGGAATTACAAATGCACTTAAAGAGGAATTTCACTGAATTTCAACATCCGCATGTTTTATTCAGCACGCCTTGGGGCAGTTTAGCTTGTTTATGTGAGCGTGTATTATATTACAGCTCCCCATAGGAGCGGATAATGATAAGGAAGCAGAAGAGCTGTGGAATTACAAAGTGTGGTAAGGAGGCGCCGACTGCACGACGGCTAATGCACAAGTCGAGGGATCCGTGAAGAAAACGAGCACGGCCCTGTGGTGAGGGCCCTGGTTGGTGTTTGAAACATGCTCCATATAAAGAGAGTTCATCTCACGCAGTGTTTGGGCCTCTGTGGAGGGACAAGCTCAGCGCTGTTTTATACAAAAGGGAAGACAGGTGGGACAGCCAGCTTCCTCACCTGCCCCACATCCCCTCTGTCCTGCCCTCTGACTGTTCGGCCCTCATCACCTCCTCTGATCCAGACAGAGGTGCTCGCTGTAGATCGGTGAGGTGGATCTTGGCCTTTTAGGTCAACCAGTCAACAACACAACATCTGCCATTATTCCAGATACAGACTGAAGTTATGATATTTACAGTAACAGCACAGTTAACAGGACAGAAACTATCCATACGTCCGTCGATCCATCCGCATGCTGCTGCTTATCCAGGTTCAGGTCACTGGGAAAATTCTAAGGAGAGAAGCTGCCTCTCCAAGCCACCTGAGGAGACCAAGCTGCTCCCCAGTCCCCCCGGTGGGGGTCTCCTCCTGACTGGGCAGATCCAGAAGAACTTCAGCTGTCCCCTTTTGATCATAAATAAGATTTAAATTCTCTATTTGACAACCCGTGGAGGTTGGAACTATTCAATTCAATGTTATTTATACAGCGCCAAATCACAACAACAGTCGCCTCAAGGCGCTTTACATTGTAAGGTAGACCCTACAATAATACATACAGTGAAAAAGCCAACAATCATATGACCCCCTATGAGCAAGCACTTTGGCGACAGTGGGAAGGAAAAACTCCCTTTTAACAGGAAGAAACCTCCGGCAGAACCAGGCTCAGGGAGGGGCGGGGCCATCTGCTGCCACCGGTTGGGGTGAAAGAAGAAACAAGGACATTTCACAGCACCTTCATCTCGCTGATAATATGTACTCCCACAGATTGAGTTTGTGCCGAGGGAGGGGGGATACGTGCATGTGTACATAAAGCTTTCCAAAATGAATTATCAAGCAGTAAAATGTCGATTTCTTGTGATTAACAACAGAGCAATAAATAAGCTGTTTACAGGAGCTCTCATTAAGCTGGGGACTGTGGCCCTCACCGTCTGGGTAGCTTCGATGCCACCGTGGACGCGTGCTTATCTGAGCATGGTGGAGGTCTGTGACGGTTTATCGTTTCGGACTTTACTTTGGCTAAAATCACGATTCCTTTGTGCGTGCGTTCATTTCTGCGCTGCTCTCATTAAACACAGCACTGCAGGATTCGGCCACGCACAGGTGAATTAGCATAACGAGCGGTGACTGGAGACAGATGCAGACGTTAATGCCAGGACACGAGACCCGCTGAAGACAAAGGGCTGCAGTATATCTTTACGGCAGGCAGGCGCCGGACCGCGTGGCGCAGTAAAACGAGGACCGTGGAAATACGGGCTTGAATTAAATATTTAACACGTTGGTTTAGAATCAGACGTTTATAAATGGAAGATTTAACAAGAGAGGGGAACACAGGAGGGATGGGGCTGTGTTGTCGGTGTTTAGGAGCACTTTAGTGTTTTGGCACTTATTCAGAGCAGAGATTTTATCTTTATTTTGAGGGTTAAACAGGATTTATAATAGAAGCTGATGTCCACAGCAGTGGGCTCTTTATCTGCTAGAAGTGTGGGCATTAATAAATCAAAGGGGTGCAGCACAGGGCGGCTCACAAACCAGGCTCTTCTCATGAAGAAGCGCCAGCTGAGACACCAAGAGACACCTCGTGCATGATGGCACTCGGTACTGTGGGATGAAAGACCACATCAGGGGCTACCAAGAGGTCTCTTCCCACAGTTCAGGTCCGACAAGGACTCGCATGTCACGCAGTGAAGCCGAGCATCAGCCTGCAGGACTGAAATGTGCAGCTGACACAGGAAAACTGCAGTTCCTCTGACGTCCAGCAGAGGCTCCAGCAGCAACTCACCGTTTTAAATTAGCACTGAGCTTTAAAGTTTGCGTTTACATTATTAGGGGCGTGGCCTCTTTCACTGACAGGTGGCCGTAGCTGCAGTGCGTCCACTCGACCTCTGGACCGTGTTTGTGCCGAGTCTTGATTATCTGACTGATGGTGTGTTTGCTGTGAGCTTCATGGCGCTGACAGACGGTCGGAGGAGTTTTTTGACAAGTGAAATTTAAGGATTTCATGCAGCAAAAATGTTAATTAGGCTCGAAAATAAGAGTTTAATTCCAGTGGGTGACATCATCTTTCATAAAGCAGGAGTCTGACTAACGCAGACATGCACACTTCTCACCTGGAGACTCACGGATTTTCATTTTATGATTAAGACTTTTTTTTTAAATCAAATAAATATCTTCACAAGTTCCCTGAGAGAGAGAGAGAGAGAGAGAGAGAGAGAGAGCGCTGGCATGTGTGTGTGTGTGTGTGTGAGACAGAGACCGATGATAATGAGGAGACCCTGTGCATGCTGCCGTCACACCTTGAGACCGACCACACTTTCAGACATTCATCAATAAGCCATTTTTCTCACCACCAGTGTCGTTTGTCTGGACGTCAGGAACCAATAGGAATCCATTATATTGAGCACCACCCTGATTTCAGTTGGACAGTGACCAATTGAGCTCTGAGATACAGTCTCTGCGGTCCAATACAGTTCAAGGAGAATGGAGGGAGATCGGGAATTTAAATCACCAATAAAACTCTTTAGCGGGTCCGTTTCGGCGTCCTCCCCGTGGCGTCTCTCTCGTACTTACTTTATACGTAAGTGTGATGTTTAATCTCTCTGCAGATCCATGATATTGACGGTCCTGTTCTCAGGGTACCCAATAAAGAACTATCAGTGGCTCCGTGGAGAGATTTTGTGGCTGTGTGTGGTCCTCCAGTGTGGCTGCTTTGATTTAGAAACATGTAGAACATTTGATTTTGGCCTAATGTTAGTTCCTCTCCGTAAGTGTCAATCATCTGCATCCCAAAGGTTTTATGGGGACCAGGCTTCTCTTCACCATTTCTGCAGACTCACCTGTCATAGCCAGGTGTGAGGAGGGAGAGGCCACCTGCTCCATCGTCCAATCATCTGACTGTTCTGCTGTGGCATCGCCGCTGGGCGGCAGAGAACGCTAACGTGCCCCCGTCATGGCGGCGCAAAACATTCATTGGCTCTTTATTATTGTAAAACTACTAACTCTACTGTACACATTAACCTCAACGCACACACAGAGAGTGTGTTGGTTTCACATAGAAGTGCAACATAGAAGTATAGCAAAGAAGATTCAAGTTATTATGAACCCCAAAGTGTCATCGGTAACTTTGACTGCTGTCCGTGACATCGCTGTCCATCAGCACAGCGAGGAACTCGATCTCTCTAGTCCTCATGGACCATCGTCACCATGACAACAACAACTAGGAGGTCGGTTTGTGATTCAGGTGAATTTCTGTCAGCCTCTCTTTCTTTTTAAAAAGGCAAAAAAACCCAGACGTTTGTGGTTTTCGATACAGACTGTAGACGTTGTGGTACAGTTGTGTGTAAAACGTGGCCAAAACAGCAAAAGGCCGAACCAGCAGCCTCAAAGAATGATCGTCCAGGGAGCCCAGGAAGTGGAGGAAGATCTACGATACACTGGAGAGCTCAAAGTAAAGTGGGACGACTCAACCGAGGACAACGGGAGACGGAGGCAGTAAACATCAAATGTACTGAAGCTAGAGGACACGGGTGGGGGACACAGAGGGGACAGAGCAGTGACGACAAGACAAGGGACCCAGATCTCATAAAGAACAGGAAACAACAGAATACCAAAATAAAACAGGAAGTAACTAAACAGAATCAACGTTCACACACCTAAACAGTGGAAACAGAAAGACTGAAGTCTAACACAAAGGCTGTGTCTCAATTCCTAGGACGCATCCCTCGTGGGTCACACTCGTAGGCCGATTACGTCACAACGACGCGACGTAGGCTGTCCCAATTCTTAGACTCCTACAAATGCGGCCGACAAATGCAGCCTACATGTCCCCAAATTTGTAGCATGGGTCTGGCGTATCTTACGCGGCCCACCATATCCCAGAATTCATAGCGCGGCCCAACCAATTCCAGTTTCCACCACTGGCGGCAGCTACGGAGACGGTAAAACTGAGGAGGTGGAAGCAGTAAGGGCGGGGAGAAGCGGCAAGGGCGGGAACAGCTGGTGACGCTAATCTGAAGGCTAGACCGTCCGATTTCACAAGCCTCGCACTTCCGGCCTTCTCGGCCTTCGGAGGACCCGGCCGACGTACGCCGCCTCGGCTACGGCGCACAAGGGATGCGTCCTAGGAATTGAGACACAGCCACACAGTGGGGTGATAAGGGAAGTGGAAACACCTGGGAGCACAGCAGGAACAAATTAAACCTAATGAGAAAGGAGACACAAACTGTACTCAATGAACATGAGACAAGGGACCGTCAAAATTAAACAGGAAGTGACACGCAGACTGAGACCCAGACAAGGACACAAGGTTGACAATAAAACAAGGGACAAACAGACATGGAAGCACATGACATACTGGGGAGACAAAGGATGAAACACAAGGAGAGGAACATGGGAACAGGTAGGGGAGGCGAAACACAGAGAGAGGGCGCGAGAGACATGGACAGAGAGAGAGAGAGGGAGTGAGGGACATGAAAGGAAAGGGAGAAATAAACAACGAGACAAAACATAAGGGTAAATCCTGAAGGAACTAAACAACCTAAAAATAAACCTTAATCACTAAAAATAAACAATGTAGTCAGAAACACATGGGCACAAGAAAACTAAACTAGGAAACATGACACATTCTTCAAGATTAAAACAATGAAACAACAAGATTCATAGATCCCAAAACACAAACACTGGGTGAAAGACCCAGATCCATGACACAAGTATGATGTAATGTTTAAAAAAAAAAAGTTTTCCAGAGGAAATCTTTTTCTTTTTGCCCCCTCTGGAAAAAAGATTTGTGGATTTACACAACTGGATTCAACAAGATGTAAACTGTTTCACAAGCTATCTTTACTGATGTCCATCTCCTACACGGACACTATACTGCTTTTATACTAGGCAGCATTCAGTTGGTATTCAGTCGGGTCCCATATTTGCGTGGGACCCGACTGCAATATTGATTTCTCCTGTGTAAAAGGTGTCTGTTTACATGAGTATGACCCATGCGAGTATGACTTGTTGGAATCGTTTGGAGTCAGATCTGCAACCAACAACAGCATATGTTGTCGTGAATGCTAGAGAGGCTTGTTGGGGTCGCTGCGGCATGGTCTTCCCTGCTGCTAGCGGTGTCCATGCGACAGAGGAGGGAGTAAGAAGACCCGCAAGTCTTTTTGGAGGTTTTCAAAGCCACAGCTGAGGCCAGTGGTGGAGTGGGCACCACGGTTGCTGAATTTGGGGAGGTCTGCTGAGCTGTGCTGAGCCTCTCCAGGAGGACCATCGGCAGCAGTTTCAGGCTGGCCAGATATTGGGGGTGTCCACCAGCAGCCGCAAATTCGCTGCAGCCTGGATAAAGGAGGGGGAGGCACGCATGCTAACGGCAGTGGTGTTTGAGCAGTTCGTCAAGAGACTGCCTGGAGAAATTGAGCCCTCGGTCCGGTGCCACTGGCCAGCAATCCTGGAGGCAGCAGTCACGCTGGAACAAATTTCCTGGCCCAGCCCCAGCCAAGCTGACGCTGCGTATTACTAACCCACCCTGTTATGTTTTACCTTTCCAGACCTCAGCAGCATCCGGCACAGCACCTGAGCCACGGAGAGCGGCACAAACTTTCCACTCGTCTTGTGATGACACCATACACTCAGCCTTTGACCATGTGATAGTTATTGATGGTCATGCAGTGCGCCCTGAAGCTACATGGACCTACCCGCAATTTGTATTATTGTATAGAGAAGGAACACACCCAGTTGCTGATGCCTAAAATCTGTCTGGAAATTATTTTCAGGCAGCTCATTATAACCCCATGGCAGGGCATATTAGATGCGACAAAACTCTGGAGTGAATAATGGCCTGATTTTATTGGCCGGGCACCCTAGCGGATGTGTAGTGATGGTGCGCATCCTGCCCGGAATTCCAACTTGTTAACCAGCCGGTCATTAGAGTGCTTTTGCGTCCGTTGCCATTAATGGAGGTCACATTCAAGCAAGTTAATGTGGCCATTTCACTGAAGTGCACGCAATTATCGCTTTGTATTAGTTCTGGTAGATTACGCATCACGATTCGGGAATCGAAGCATCACTGCAAAGACCATTGCACAAAGACTGTTGTGCACGCGTTGTTTCAGGTCATCTCCCGAGTTGGTATTCCAAAAGAAATACTGACTGACTAGAGCACATCGTTCGCATAACAGTGCGAGACATGAACGATGTGTACAAATTACTGGGCATTAAATCTGTTCAGACCAGCGTCTACCACCCTCAGACGCATGGCCTGGTGGAGCAGCTGAATCAGACTTTGAAGTCCATGATTTATAAGTTCATTCACGAGGATAAATGCAATTGGGACCACTGGCTTGGCCCTCTGCTGTTTGCAGTGCGGGAGGAACCCCTCCATGACATTTTCTCTCTTTCAGCTGTTGTTTACCCGGAAGCCACGGGGGGTACTCAATGTTATTGAAGAGAACTGGGAGGAAGGTCCGAGCCCTGCGACAAACAAAATTCAGTTTTTGCTGGACCTGAGAGCAAAACTCCACACTTTGGGGAGGTTATCACGTAAGAATTTGCTCCAAGCCCAGCAGCGTCAACAGCGCCTGTACAACAGAGGGGCTAGACTCAGGCAATTTTCACTGATAGATAAAGTGCTTGTATTACTCCCGTCTTATAGCTCAAAATTCCTTGACAAGTCCCTTGCACTTACAAGGCCC
>VURO01016746.1:6421-32709 GCA_015108175.1 Pelvicachromis taeniatus
AAGAAAATTTCAGGCTTTTATCTTTAATAGGTTTTAAAGATATTTACACTGAAATGTTACCATGGTCGAGCAGAAAATGTTATGACCCAACAGATAAATACAGGCTGCTGCTATTTAGTTGATTATCTGCTTGCTGATAGTTAGCAAGCCAAATATCGGCCAATATATCCTGTGTCCTCGCCTCCCATTGGTAGTTTACTGCCACTCTTAAAGGAAATATAGGTGTTATAGTTACAGGCAGAGATGCTATCCACAGTCTGGAGAAAGAGCTTTGCTGTTAAAACTCACACAATACGTACTACAGAGCTGCACTTACATGTTCCCCTGGCTGCTCGAGGCAGGAGCCTGCATGTACTCCATCCTTGTCAAGCTGACTAGGTCTCGGGTGGTCCAGTTATCTGAGGACAAAAACATGACAGATGTAAAGTGGCCCTACCAAAGCTGAAGCACAACAACACAGACGGCTGGGAAAGAGGAAATGTTAATAAACGTTAACCTAAATAGGTTTATTTTCTTTCCAAGCGTTCATTTAGAAACGGGGAGGCGGTTATCTAAACACCGATAAAGCTGCCCTAAGTGCAGTTAGCACTGCTAGGCTGGCTGACGTTCTTGATACAGTGTGTTAGCACTGGAGGCTAAACTGCTAACTCCTCTGAGTGATTCTCAAAGATTTTTGCGGAGAAACAAACACTCAAAGTCGACCGAAAGTGTTCAGTAACTACAGATAACACGGCTGAGTGGTGATAAAACTTACTGATCTTATTTTGATGAGGAATCCACAGCACACAGTAAACGAGGTAAACCCACGTTTTCCCCACAGAGGACCGAGAGACGCTCGATGGCGTCAGGCAGCACTCAAGGACCCCGGGACTGTCTTTGTTTGCCTGAATACATTTCCCCATAAAATTTAAAATCAAAGAAAAATTCCACTTAAAAACCAAATAGAACAAATTTATTACTTGTTTTTCTAATTAAAATCTTGTATTAGATAATCTGCAACGCTGATGGTGGTATATATAGTATATCTTAAAAAGTATAAAATTATTACCACAAGCGTTTGAGGCAACAATTTGGGGGAATAAAAAAGTCCGGTGAAATTAATAATGTGAAAACAGTTAAAGATCATTTTAATGTATAATTGTGAAGACAAGTTTAATATATAAGTGAGTGAATTAAAATTAGGAAGTCTCATTTAATAGGTAAACATGCACGCATAGAGAAGTTATATATATTTATAACAGCACATCAAAGCTCAATTGATAAACATAAACTTTTCTGCCCTTTCTCTTTGTTTTTCTTTAGTAAATATGGTCTTTCTTTCTCTTTCACACCCACACAATCGCTGAAGTGTTTGCTTGCCGCTTGATGAAAAAAAGCATCTGCTTTGTACCATTGTTTAATAAGAAAGATTAATATTTTTTCTCAATTAAAAGGAAAAGTTTGATATGACTGACAAAAATAAGAGCAATTGCATCATACTTTCTTTCAGAACTTCTGCTAAACATTTTGTTTTGAGTCATTAATTTGCCATTTATTGTACATTAAGTAACTTCAGGGGTTAAAGCTGCTGGACTTGTTGACCTCACATTTCACTCCCCGTGCGACTGATAATATAGTTTTTCTAAAAAATATATATATAGTTTTTTTTTTGAAGTTTTCTCTGTTTCTTTGATTTGTTTGTTTGATTTTTGATAGGGGGGTTTGGGAGGGGTCTCCTTAAGTTCTGACACAAAAATTAATAGAGGATCTCCCCAGACAATTCTACCTTGCCACAAACACACTGGGCCTACTGAAACGCGTGAGGTTATTTATCTCATTTAATTTTATAATGAAATGCTGCGTGTTAGCACCTATTTAAAATTATTGATTCACGGAGGTCTTCAGACTCACCTGTGGTATGACTGGTCATTGGACGCCTTCGCGTTCTGTCGTAAATCTCCCCTGCGGTTTCTCTCTGGATCTCTTGCTTAACCCTTGGAGAGATTTTAGTCATGGCTTGTATATAATTGAGCATGCTGCAATAATTAAATTTTTGTAAACAGTCTGCAGTTTTCTAATTGGTTTCTCTACTGAATTTTATTTGCGGTAAGCCAGTGAATGTGACAACTTATTGAGTTGTGGCCACATCACAACTGTTTATTTTCTTTCATGTGATTACATTAATTAACTAATTCATTCATTTATCTAAATGTATCTAAATAATTTATCTAAACGGTTGTAGATTACATTTCTTTGCATCACTTAATCGCCTAATAAGTTTGTTTTACACGTAACCAACTGCAGTTGAATAAGTTTGAAAGGTTTCTTAATCCCTTATTTAAACAGTATCACTATGCGTTATCTGTGGGTAAATGTTGATAGTTTGAATACAATTATTTCCCACGATCTGCTGTCAGCAGACAATCTTCTTGAGAAGGAACTTTACGAGCTGCACGCGAAGGCAGCACGGCCGTTTAGGAAAGCAGCAGCGGGGCTTCGCAGCCAGTGTGGCAGCTGGGAATGTGAGGGTTTCAGCACAGGCTGCTATTTCAGGACTGGGAACAGTAGCAGGGCTGGCCGGGGAGGGACAGGCTCTGCCCACAACTTTACTCTAGCCAACACACTGGCTTAACCTCAAGTCTAAACGGAGGGGAGAAGCTGCTGTTTCCCGCCTGGGCTGTCGGTGTTTTCGGACCGCGGCAGATGGTCAGCGGACAGCCGTTGGTGGTGGCTCACTGCTGGGCTGAATGCTAGAGGGAACCAGCCGGAGCACCGCGCTTCTTCTTCATCTCCCCTCGGTCGCTGATACGTCCCCCTCCTGCCTTGTGGGTCCTGGTACCGGGATGCAGTGAAGTGTCAACCGTTGGTCAAGTATAACCTGAATGTTTCCCGGCGTGAGTCGCTCGGTTAATTGTGTCTGTTTCGCCGCTAACCAAAGCAAACACGGTAACATCATCAACAACAAAAACAGCGACAATGGAGTGAAATCTGTGGCGGGGGGGAGCGAGCGACACACAACCTGCCGCGATTTCCTGCGTGTGAATAAATAAATGATAGAGGATACAATGACCCTGCTCTCTCTGTTAGGTCGGATCATGCGTTATTTTCTGCTCAGACCGGAGACCTTGTTCCTGCTGTGCATCAGCCTGGCTCTGTGGAGTTACTTCTTCCACACGGACGAAGTGAAGACCATTGTCAAGTCCAGCCGGGATGCGGTCAAGATGGTCAAGGGGAAAGTGGCGGAGATGATGCAGAACGAGCGCTTCGGCGGGCTGGACGTCCTGGACGCGGAGTTCTCCAAGACCTGGGAGTTCAAGAGTAACAACGTGGCCGTGTACTCCATCCAAGGCCGGCGAGATCACATGGAGGACAGGTTCGAGGTGCTCACCGACATCGTCAACAACAGTCACCCGTCAATCTTTGGGGTTTTTGATGGCCACGGAGGAGAGGTGAGTGTGCCACCCATGGGGACATTAAAGTGATCTCCAGGGGGGGTTAACGTGTGTGTTTGAATGAGTTATGTCTGGTCCTGTTCTCAGACCTGCTTTTAATTTTTTTTTTTTAAAGCACGAATGAGACCAAATGAAGCAGAGATCTGTGTGTATTTTTAACCAAAACTGTCATCGTTGTACCTTTAAATAAAGTATAAATATGAGGGCTAAAAATCGACTTTCTGTACACTTAAAATAACTTATAACAGATAAAGTGAGTCCACCTCATAAATAATTTATTACAGTGTATTAGGTTACATAAAGTTAATGTGTAGTAATAAAGGTGGGGATATTTTCCTTCCTCAGTTTGAACCGTGTGTATTTTTTTTTCTCTGTAGTAATTTAATCAAACACAAACTAATTTGGGATTAAGCAACACGGGGTGAGGAGAAACTGAACTAATGAATGTCTTGAATGTGTTAACACGGAGACTCTTTAAGACAGGGACTTGAGGTTGAGTAATTAGGCAGGATTCACTTTGACGTCCCCGTGTCATTGATGGGTGCAAGTTATGACTTTAATTAGGACAAACCAAGTGACACACAGAGGCACAGCGACACTGGGGCTTCTGGTTTGTCTCGTTACAGCCCTGCAAATACACTCACCCTCCCTGTGAGAGAGTCTTCTTTTAGATGGCAAGTAGAGCTACATTTTCTGTATTTACAGCTAATTTCGCTCCAAAAACAATCTCTCTTGGGTTTGTTTGTCCAAAGCAGGGATGCATCCCCCATAGTCTACCACAATTATAGCTGGAAGGAGAAAGATAAACTCAGATTTCTTCAGATTCTATCCAGGGCCCCCATACTGTGAGGAAAAACACAGATGACATCGATCACTAGTCCGCTGGTTACAGTCATTCTCCTTTGCTTTCTGCTTCCTTGGTGCTAATTAATGTCAGGGCATCGAGGCAACAGCCTGACAAAGCAGCTCACAATGAGACCCTTAAAAAGTGCTGTCAGTTAAAGGGACAAAGAGCATTTGACATGATGCCACAGTCAGACGGGAACATGAAAACACTGATTTATTATGAAGTCGAAGCATGCCTCTGCTCGGGCATTGTTTTCTGAGACTTCGACTGTGCCCTCAGCTGACAGTGCTGATGCAACAGAGCCACCAAATAGAAAGAAGAAACATAAATTCCAATAGACTCTTCTCTTCTCTTCTCTTCTCTTCTCTTTCTGATGAGCCACTTCTGGTTTCCGAGGAGCTCAGTGTTTTGGTTGTTTTTTTTTATTGTCTCACTGCAACAATCCTCGCTCCTGAGGTTGACTGCTGTACTCTGATTGAGGCTGAATGATAACATGCTAAAAATAGGCGAGGTGGCTTTTTTACTAGGGGAAATTAAATTTTAGGCTGCAACGCTGGATGCTGCAGCTTTTTGACCAAAAGTGGTCATTGGATTGGGTTTCCCTCGTGGCCTCCTTCCTCCCCTCTGTGGAGTTCATTTTTAGCGATCAGTGGCCTAACCTGTTAGTGCTGCCACAGCTTCACCACGCATGTGTTTAAGAAAAATAAGTAGGAGATATGTTTGTTGATCTGCCAGGGGAAAAAAAAAAGGGAGAAAACGAGTGGGAGAGCATTGGTGGCGATTGGGAAGAGCGAGAAGAGATGCTTAGGATTTGCCTTTGGATGTGAGAGTGTGTTTTATCGTTGCATGTCCATGGGCACCGGTTTATTCCCACGCCCTCTTTTGAAGTGTGGAAAATGGTTGCCAGTCAGCAGCCTTTAGAAAAAATAAATAAATAAAAATGAAAAAACTTCCTCTCTTTGGTGGATGTAGATATTTTTATATTTATTCTTAGCCAGAGGGCATTAAGTGGAGTGATGCTGTGTGGCCTAAGGCAGCATCAGGATACCGGCTGCCTCAGCTGGCTTGTTAGTGAGGTGTCAAATGCTTCAATTTCTTTACACACACACACGCACGTACACACACTCTGCTCATCCAGGCCACATATACACAGTCATTAAAGCAATGTCGGACTTGTGCCGTCATCTTTTTAGCATCCAAGACTTTAGCCCTTCTTGGATGTTTACAAATCCTTAATGGACAGAAATGTAAAGTGCACTTTCACTGGGGTGTGAGCATGCTAAAATAGAGAAATACAATAAACTCAGAGGAGGAAATGGTAGGTTAAATTGCAATAAAGGCTGCCACCAGTGGTTATGTTATCTAATTTATAAATGTGAACTAATAACTATTTAATTACAGGAAATTTAAAAAAAAAAGACCAGTGTTGAAATGTCCAAGTCAAACTTAAAATATTTACCTGACATTTTCATAAAATAAAGAAAAGCAGCCAATGCCAAATATTAAGAGGCTGCATGTGTGTAATGTCTGTGTTTTTAAAGAAAAAGCACATTGAAGGATTTATCAGAACAGCTGACAGTTTACCTGCATACCAGCTCTGGTTGGTATTTATAATATTGATTCATCATCTTGGCTTGACAAAGCTTTCAATTTCTTCCTGCAATCTGTTATTGTTAATGCATGTACTGGTGCTGTGAGTGAGGGCAGGCTCTAAACGCTCTTGTAATTACTGTACCCTATTATTGACAGGCAAACAGATGCTTTCTTGCCGAGAAATTGATCAGTACAAGATTGGTATCTTTCTCATTCCTGCGTTTAGTGATGGAGCTGGAAAAAGCAGGCAGTAAGCTTCAAACAGCTTGCATAGCTCTTCTCCAAAAAGTCAAACTGAAGTAAAAAGCTGCGCTCATAATTGCTCTCTATTTACAGTCATGCAAAATGGTTTTCACCTGACTTGTAACAGTCCTGTGGCGAAACTACATTTTATCTATACCTAGTGATTAGCTTATAGAACCACTTTTAGCAGCAATAACTTGAATCAGTCGTTTTCTGTATGACTTTGTCAGTGTCTCACATCATTCCCAGTCTTCTTCGCAGCATTGCTTCAGTTCATTGAGGTTTGTAGGCATTTGTTTATACGCAGCTCTCTTAAAGCTCCACCACAGCATTTCAGTCAGATTGAGGTCTGTTTTTTGTTTTTTTACTGGTTCATTGCAACTTTTTTATTTGTTTCTTTTTCAGCTGTGTCTTTTTCTGCTACGCTTGGCATAATTGTCCTGCTAGGACAATCTTTATCTGTCAGAAACATGGTCTCACAAGAAACTCCAGAATACTTTATTATACAGAGGAGTTCATGTTCAGACTCGGTGACTGCAAGGTGGCATTCATAGCCCCTCTACTACCGTGCTCGACAGTTGGTATGAGGTGTTTGTGCTCACATGCCGTATTTGGTTTTCTCCAAATCAGATACTTTGCATTACAGCAAACATCTCCACTTTGGTCTCAGCTGTCCTAAGGACGTTGCTCCAGTTGTCTTTGGTTTAATCAGATGCAGCTTTGTAAACCTATGCCGGGGTGCCATGTTCCTTTTAGTGAACAGGCTTACTTCTGGCAAGCTGTCCAAAAAAGCTACAATTTTTCAGTCTTTTTCTGATTCTGCTGTCATGAACTTTTAACATGCCAACTGAGTCCGGTAGAGTATGAGGTATAGCTCTTGGATTTTTTGCAGTTCCTCTGAACATTGCACGGTCTGTTTTTAGGGACGTCCATTCCTGGGAAGATTGTGGCACAGGTTTAACTGCAAATGCTCCAGAACCAGCAAGCTTACCAAACCTTCTGCTTTTATAGAGGTGCAGTATACCTGGCTACTGTATAGATGTACTTTGTTTCTCTCAGGAGTCCAGTGAGAAACTTTCTTTTTCACATGACGGATGGATGATAGACTGCATATTGAGTTCACCATTTTGTAGATCTGTATAGTGAATTACTTAGGCCGTTACAGTAGACTCAGTATGGTACAAGGCCTCACAAGAGGTAGTGTACAACTAATGGTCATTACCCAAGCATGGTATAGAAAGAAAATCATAAAAACATAGACAGGTGAGAGGAAGAAGTTTGTTACGTCAAAATGTGTCTGGAAAATTTGTTTTTATATTACCAAACTGTGCTGTCCAAGTGTTCGATAGTTTTGTGTTTAGTCAAAGAGCTCACTATATAACACTACATAGAACTGCCTGAATGCAAATAGTGAATGAGTGCATGATTTGACACAATAAAAGGAAGGTCTGCCCACCTGTGATCACATGATTACGTGTGCATATGGCTGCCTGCACATAAAGCCGATGACTTCCACTCAAGGCAGTGTTTGCTTCCTGTTTCTGCTCTGATTTTTATTCCAAAAGTTCTGAGTCAGCGTAGTGATTCACATCGTCGTCGCTTTTATTCTTCTTTCAGGATGTTGACAAGCTCACCGTCGTTCTTTATCTACCATCCTTTTCCCAGTTACAGAACGTCCAAGTCTTCCTTTGTGCGTTTTCTCACTTCATAATTAATTAAGCTTAGAGCGTGAGTCGTTTCTTTAATGTTGCTATCTGTGTATTCTTCTGAAAAGCACATCATATGCCAAATTAAGATGAATTCAGATGGCCAGCCTGTACTGCGGTGTGTTTTCAGCTGGTTGGAGGCTAGAAAGTAGAGACAGAAGATGGATGTCTTCATTTGTTTGACTCTGTTGATGTTCTGCCAATTCACTGGAACCAATCAGTTTACTACCAGATAAATAAATGATCAGTGAGCGACTGATAACATCTGGAAATCTCCTTTTTTCTTTCATTATCTTTTTGCATCACAAACCCCACTTGCACACACGCGCACACACAGACAATGCAAATTCAATTTCCAAAGCGTTAAAAATCGGTGTTTAATGTGAGCATACCTTCGGCTGTCCCCGTCATATTAGATGCTGGCTCAGTGAGGAGATTTATCAGTTAAATGGAGATTGATTTTTAGCTGACACGTGGGAATAACCTGCATGAAAGTGATAACCCTGGGCTCTCTGTCCATTTAATGGCAACATGAGCCATTTGTTCCTTTACCAGGATGTAGAGAGTGAGTCGTACTTCACTCCTCCCCGTCTCACTCTCAGGTTGTGGCTTCAGGCGGTGCAAAATTACCTTAACTGTAGAGCATAGAGAAGACATTCACTATAAGCCTGTTTAACTTGAATGCGGGGGCTTTCTCTTGCCGTCTGTTTTCCTATCCTTTTAAGTTTTTGTTCTGTGGATTTCCATCACAGCTCGCTCTCTCATGCTGTTTCGATCAGTGGAGTTTGTGAGTGGGTTGTGATAGATACGGCTCCTAACTGTGAAGGAGGTGACTGCGGCGAGTTCAGAGCAAAGAAGCACAAATAGAGCCGAAACCACAGGGACGGTGATCATTTTTAGAGGACTCCTTTCAGTCTTAGCTTGTCCTGAGTTTACCTTTGCTTCAATTTTAAGATAAACTTGCTTTCAAGTTTAGTGCAGTTCCTTGAGTTGCAAAGAAGACAAGACTTTTAAGAGGGATCGATGACCTTTCACCATTTAAATCCCAAGGATGCATTGTAGTCAGACAGAATGTTGTTTGAATTTGAGGTATTTTAATACGTCTATGTACATGTTTGTGTTTTACCCCAGAAGCATAGATACAGAGCCATTTGAATTCCTCCTGAGCTCACCCTCACTGGAGAGATGAAAGAAAGACTCGGCATGTGACTAATTGCACTGTTGGCTTTACAGGATTAGAAAGAGAGAGAGCAAATAGAGAGAGCGAAAGCGAGAAGGAGTAGCAAGACCAAGGACACCAGCATGTGCCTGGGTGTATGAATATTAATGTGTGTTTTGCAAGCTTGCAGAGGAAGCAGTTGGAGAGAGGGGTTTGATGTTAGAGAGAAGACTAGAGCAAGAAGCTCAAACCACCAAAGACCTATTAAGAAGAGCCACCTGCTTCACATCAAGTACCCTCAGAAAGTTTATGTAACACACTAAGCATGCTCCAGTCTCACATGAATAATGCTGAATGCAAACAATCAAAAGGTTGTAATCAGCTATATTAAGTATTATTATGTTAAAGGAATTGCCCAACTGTGTTATTCACCTCTGCTCTTGTGAGCTTTTAATAGCGTTGTTTGGGTCAGTGATTGCATTTTTATGGTCCACAACTTCAGCGCTTTGGTTCACCTACACTGCTCTCATCAGGGGTGCTTTTGGGCACAGCAGCCAACTGCTTGCTCTGAAAAAAGAAATCTAACTGGACAGTACAGATGATGTCTAGCAGCTAAAGAAAGCAGCATTTTCTTCAGGATTTTGCCCAAAACAGCTCTAAAGCAAGAGTAAATGGAGACTAGTGTGTGAAAATAGTGCCAATGTTGACAATTTATCACGTACTGTATACTTCACATATAAGTTTGTCTCATGTGGTGGACCTGTTCTGCCAGCCAGCCCATTGCCCTCTGTGCTGTTTGCATGCCAGAACACACTATTAAGACTCATGTGGATTTCAGATACAAAACAATTTGCTGTGCTTCCTTCTGGGTTCGGTACACTGGGGAAGTTAGAGCAGAGCAAAACAGGGAAGCATTTGAAAAACAATCACGCTTGTACATGCTTCTAAATACAAGTTGCGATGATAAAATTCTGTTACTTTGCACATAATAAAAACAAAAACCATACTGTATTTAAATTTGGCTGTTCTCTCCTCGAAGGTCATCTCCTTAGACTGCTGGAAGTCCTGTTCAGACCACTTGTAGACCTCAAACTTGTTCAGAAAGTAAAAACTTCAGTGTCAAATTAACAGACCTTTAAATGAATGACCATGACAGCTGATGACAGCTAGGCCATGCAAAGAAGAAAATGCTAATCTATGTTAAATGTCAAATCAGTCATGGGGTTCTGCACTGAGAATTCACTCCAGAGGGTAAGATGATGCAAAGCTGTTCTGTAATGTCCTAAAATTTAATGCTGTTTTGGCCGCATGAATATACTCTTTGATCACCACCCGCCCTACATGGTAGATTTGGCTCGCTGCGATTTTGTCGTCTCTCCAAAATGAAATTTAACATGAATGGTTTCAGTTTTGACTCAAGTCTTTATACCCACACCTCCATAAGCGGACAAATCTGAACAGTGTTGTCACATCAAATATTCTTTTAAAAAAAAAAATCTTTTAAGAAAACGTTAAACTATAAAGCTACTGACAAACTATAAAACTACAAACAAACCTAAGTTGTGTCTAAATATAAAGATCGCCTACCATCAACATGCGACCTGACTATTAAAGTTCAATTTGAACATCTTTCCAAGATGGGACTTTACTAACAAGGTTTCAAAAATAAAGCAAACCAGTGCGGTATAATTCAGGGAATTCAGGCACACAATATCAGCTTTTCTCCACTTTGGTCTACTGACGCCCAGCTGGAAGCCTTGTTTCTATTGACCGCTTGGGTATTAGTCACAGTGCGCAGTGGTCAAAGTTTAACTAGCCGCTTTGATCAATGCACTGACAGACCATCGTAGGCCAGTGCAAGCCATTGGAAATAATTGGATTCGGAGCGCAGAGGTGCCGCTGTAGTGTTTTCTGGAAGCCCTATGAGGCCAAAGCATTAGCTGCAGCCCTTAAAGTGCATCATGAACTGCTTTTATTTAACTATTAAAAAATGTATCTACTTAGAATCAGTAAGACTGCTTATTATTGCTCTTATCCTGTTGTACCCAGTTCTGTCACTTGTGATGAAAGCTGACACGCAACATTACGGCCCCTCCTTGAATTCAAGTGAAGCAGAAAGTGGAGAGCACAGGGAGGTCATGCTCTCTCGGAAAATACTTGTGCAGCAGAGGAGAGAACAGACAGCTGGAGAGTTCTGACGAAAAGTCTTCTGACCTTTTGGTAATTTGTCCCGGGTAGTCAGGTTCGCCTTATTTGTGGTGACAAGACTGTCAGGGTGCAACTGAGGAGTGGATTCAAGGAGTGAAACGCAGCAAATAAATGGACGAATGAGGCTGCTGCCTGTCAGGCAGCCTAAATGTTTGGCCCTGGAGTAAACATCTGTAATCTCCTCTTGTCCTCTGTCATCATTTTACATGAAATAAATGTTAGTGCAGTCTTTCAATTGTACTAACATTTTCTTTGCCTCTGCATAGCCTTAAACCCTTCTACTCTCTTTAAAAGATAAGTGCATTTAGTAAGTTAATAAAAACATGTATTTCTCAGATTTTATGGGTGTGTGTACTTGTGTGTCAGCACTGTGTGTGTGTACGTGTTTGCCAACAGCATGTAGCACCAGATAAGAGGACCTTCTTCAGCCTCAGTGTGCCATCCTTCCCTGCTGGCACTAACTGCTCAATAATTTAGCACCCTTGCTGTCAAACACTTCAGCTAAACCCCACCAACTAAATATACAGCTTCCTCCAAGCAGAAGGAGGCCACAAGGTCACCGTTCACACGAAAATGTCAAATGACATCACACTGTGACGAGGGGAGGTCTCTTGTCGAAAGTCGTTTGCAAAGTTTCAGCTTTGCAATGTTCTCCTTTTCTTTGTGCCCCTCCACTTCACCCACTCCTAATACAGCAGGGCTAGTCTGAGCTGTGATGTTGCTATAGGGTGGGTTTGGTAATAGAGCTGTTGTGTTTGGGTGACCCTCCCCTCTGCCGCTTCCAGACACCCGTCTGTCACCCTGTTTTCCCTTTTTCACCCTTTCAACCCTCTCTTTCCAACTCCTCCTCTCGTCAAGGGGATTTGGCAGTGAGTGAAAGGCACACAAGCTCTTCGTCTTCAAGGCCATGTCAACCTGTCCCTCCCGCTGCCATGCCAGCTGCTTTCCACACTCATGGTGAGCAAGAATGCTACCCCATGCAATGCTTTCCCCTTGTTTTAAATACTAAAAAATGCACATTGTGTTGAAAGCATGGCTTTAAAATCCAGTTTCAAACATTGCAAAGCTACAAGTCTTGCTCTGAATGCACAATGCTCACCTACAGCAGCACTCAAAGAAAATGCTATTAGACTGTCTTATGTGTGTTTCTAGGTGATTAACAGTCTGTAAATCTAATCACATGGTTGGAACCTGGCTGTTACATTTTGTGTTTGAGAGGGTCTGCATTCTCACGTAGATGGCTGTTATATAAAGCGCTGAAGTGAAAAAATGCTCACACAGCATTGTCTACAATTTGAATCCAGCTCCAGAAGCCTAACCCTGTATGCGAGCGCCAGCTACTCAATTGTTTGTTTGTCTGCGTGTGATTGGGAAAATAGACGAGTCAGTTGGAGTTTGCCTGCTCGCTGGCAGTGAAGGATGGCGGGAGAAGAATGTTGGCTGAGAGGAGGTAGCGAGCTGCAGCTGTTTAGAGTTAGCAACATTGGTGTGATTGTGTGCACAAAGAGCCTGAGCCATGATATTTGTATAGCTCACAGTTCCTCTCCCTGCGCTAGCCAAGTGGACCTGCGGGTAGGACAGGTGCATCCTCCTAAAAAGAAATCAGGCCTGCTGGGTGTGTGCCACTGCCTCTTATCAGTATAAATGCCCAGATGTGGGGCGAGCCAACTTAGATCACTTTTTAAACTTATAAGGTCTCTCATAATAAACTGTCAAACCATTAAGCAATTTTCTTAACCAGCTCAGAGTTGTAGGAAGGATGGATCCTACCAAATAGAGTGAAATGGGACGACAGGTCACCGCACACTCTCACATCCGGCAGTTTAGAGTCACCAATTTACCTGGGAGGAAATTAGCTTACCTGGAGGAAACCCACAGGGAGAACATGCAAACTCCACACAGAAAGGCCCCACCCCAGCAGGTTCACAGCAACAAGCCTGAAGCCTTGTTGCTGTGAGGCAGCACAGATTTAACCACTTAACCCTTGTTGCTCATAAAAGACTGAATGGTTTGTTTTTTATTTATAAAATGAGATTTCTCCTCTATCTCAATTTGAATGGGTTTTTTTTCTGACCACATGTTGGTGTGTGTATATTTAAAGTTAGCACGCTGAAGCCGGTCTGCCGCACACATGTGCTGCACACATACTGGATCTATCCAGACAAAAGGAATGCAGCTGATATGAATGTTTGATTATTACACATGGTTTCTATTCAGGGGAAGAACCGTGAGCTACAAACCTTGGGATAAACCCGGCGGTGAACCAATCCTGAGCCAGGTTGTCTTTAATTTATGCTATAAGAAATCTCTTGGGATATGATAAAAAAGACCAGACTCCACAGAATGTCATTAACTTGTGCTTGTGATTAAAATTGGGAGGCAGAGGGATGTTATGCACGCATTTGTGTGTGTGTGATGTTCATGCATTCCCAAGCATACCATCTATGATTGTATATCAGGGTCTTGCTGGATCTGTGCCATGAAATCTTGATTATGGCTCTTTGAGAGTCACGGTCGTAAGATTTTATTTCCTTCATTGCCCCTACACAACGCCCCTCAGTGAGTTTCCTGTAAAAACAAAAAAAAAAGAAAAGGAGGCACTAATTTAAAACTAGTAAGGTTTCTGGGTGAACAATCTGCTCTGTGAGCTTTAGGTGAAGTTGTTTATTCTAAAGAGCAAACAGATGAGGTTGAAGATCGAATTGGAAGGGAAAAATGAGGACAGTGTAGAAGGGTAAAGAAGCAGATTGAGGCTTTTTTTTCTAAACAGACTGAGGGAAACGTGTACATGTTCATCAGAGTAACTGGAATAAATCAACTTAATCTTCCTATAGGATTGCGAGTTAATTCCAATCTTTATTGGTCTGACCTTTTCTGTTTGTGTAATCTTAAAGCATGCCAACAGGGACTGAAGGGCACTGCAAGTTTAGAGCAAGGCCTGCACGTAGCCTGTCTGTGGAAGCGTGATCTACTGAGTGCATGTATGAAGCCTCGTGAGGTGTTGTTGGCCTCATTCAGAGAATCTGAAACAGGTTGTTGATATCCTCTGACCCTTGTGACCTAAATTAGCCCAATTTTTCATACCAGCAAGCACTGTACTGGCTTTTTTTCTAGTTTAAAACTATAATTGCTTTGCATGTCAATATGTACCAGCATTTAATGCTAACGTGGAACTCAAAACATCTATCTAGTCATCCTTTTTTCCTGTTCAGTGTCGCAGGGGAGCCTATTCTACCTGCCATAGTTCAAGAGACAGTGTACACCCTGGACAGGTCACTAGTTGGTTGGAGGGCTAACACAGTAAGACAGACAACCATTTGCACTCACATTCACACCTACAGCCAATTTATTATCACCAGTTAACCTAAGCCCACTAATTGCATGCCTTTGGACTGTGTGACGAAGCATGGGACATGCAAACCCCATGCAGAAAGAACCAGGCCAAGAAGTGGATTCAAACCCACTGTGTGATTAAACAGTGCTAACTACAATGCCTCCCCGACATGAAAACATACTGCTCTTAAATGATTAGCATGTTGATTCATCATGCAGACTTAATAAAGTAAAGCTAAAAGTTTGAAAACAATGAATATTAAAGAGTGTGCCTTTTGTGAAGGTACACACACAGTGCAGTCAGTGTACCCAAATGGAAAAATGAAATGGTTACAAATGTTCAAAGGTTTTGATATCGCTTCTTTTATTTTACCACCCCCAAGTACTCACTCAGATTTAAAAACAACAAATTTTCACAGTGGCGGACTTTGATCCAGAGTGTTTGTGTCCATGCTTGAAAAATTACTCTCATAAAAAAAAAAAACACACAAAAAAAACCAAACACATTTGACCAAGAATTTTAGATCTTTCTGATTTTTAGTGTGGTCTTGGCGAGCCACTGACTCGAAAATAGTTATTGGAATAATATAAATTAAACTGGTGATGTCATGACTGCATACTGCCACATCCACTGATACACTGCCAAACAGGACAAACATTTCACTGGTGTGGAAAAGTTTAGTTTTCTTGCCCTTGATTTATGTAACACAATCAGAGAGGCGTCTGATCGCTCTCAGATTCATTCCGTGGCCAGTTTTCTGAAATCCTTGGAACAATCAGGTACTTCTGTCTCACTCTGAGCAAATCTGTCATGCAAAATATCGATTCAAATGCTTTTTTGTTTAATGTACTATTTATGGTATTTTCAGTCTCATTTTAGCACAGTGCCTAACAAGCTTTGCAGAATACTATTCAATTGCATCACATCCTGTGTTTTTTGTAAATGAGTCTCGATTAAAGGATCTTTCCGGTCTGTGCTCTGGGTCATGGGCTGGTGATGGCTTTGGATGGATGGGTAGTTTTAGAGGCAGATAAGCAGGAATAGTAATTGATTACTGTGGTGCAGAGGAACCTTATAGGGATAATATTAACACCTCGAGGCTCACAGGATCCCTGCACTCTTCAACTCTGAGCCGAGGCTATAAGGAGCAGAAGAGACAGCAGGGCAGGTTAGATTTACCATAATCCCACTGGGGATAGTGGGATTAAATTCTCTCTGTGGATTCTTATTCTTTTTTTTTTTCTTTTTTTTTCTTTTTACATCATCCACATCCTGGCCATTTGTATGCATTTAATTATTCAATTGTTCAAGCTATCTTTTCCTTTCTGGGAGGCTTTAAAAAAAATTTTTTTTTTTAAAGATTTCTCTAACACTATATCTGCTTAACCGTCCAGTACCTTCATCTTACCCAGAGAAATTTGTATGTTGCCTTCTTCCTGAGTTGATTTAATGAGCTTATCCAGAAGCTGGTAGCTATACTAATGCTGCTCAGAAGGGGAGAGATGCTTTATTGAGGGTGAGAGAAAATAGGGGAAAATGATGGCTTGGTTGAAATGTGCCTTTATTTAGGGGTGGAGAGAGGAGGAGGACAGAAAGAGAGGGAGAGAGTTGCAGAGATGAGAGGGACTGACAGACAAGCTGAGAAATAAAAATGCTCCTGGCTCACAGAAGTATAAGTGAAGATAGTGGAAGAGGGAGCTTAAAGCTGCTGTTTGGAGGTGGAGAAAAGGCGGGCAAGAAACTATTTCTTTCAAAGGAGATGAGGATAAAACCGGATGGGCTGAAAGGCAGTGCCTTGCTCGGAGCCTAAAGATTTTCCAGGACTGCAGCAAAACTCCTGTTTGCGCCATGTCTATGTAGGTTCACAGACTTAAGGAATCTGTCTGAAGCAAAGAGCTGACAGAAGCTAAACATAGCAAGTTACAAGGATGAAGTGCCAGTGGAGCTTTATCATCTTTTGATCATAAGTCTGCCAGACCGAAGGCCACGGCACCATGGGGCAGTTCCTCCTCCTCAAGAAAGCATGCCGTACTTTTCCACTTCTTTCGGCCTGTTTTTCATCTCCTCTCTCTCACACTTGCTCCGTGCCTCTGTTGACCTTTCCCTACAGTAACTGTCTCTGTTTTCTCTCCCTCTCGTCCCCTCCCTCCCATCACTGCATCCACTCCCCCCCTTCCTTCCGCCTCACCTACTCATCTCTTCTCACTTTCTGATCCCCTCGTGATCCCTTTTGTCCGCTGAAATCAAAGTCTGTCATTCGCCCCCCCCAGTGTCTTCAGCTTTGTGCTGGAGGTGCAGCTGGAGTTTGTGTGTGAGGGAGGAAGTGAGAACAGTGAAGGACAGGGTTTCTTCTTCTGCATCACAAACCTGATTGATCTGTTCAACTATTTTAGGTGTGATTGTTTATTACATACTGATATCCCTCACTGTATGCTGAAATGTTTAAAGTATGTTTTAAAGCAGATATTCCACTCTTCTTTTTGCCACTGATGTGTCATTTTTCTTTTGTTTTCTCCATTGCTATTCCACCTGTCTTCTCATCTTTTGCTCTATTACCTGATTATCTCTTGCTACCTTGTTATATCTATTTCCCTCTTCCCTTTGCTTTTATATGTCTGTCCCCCTCCTCTTCGTCCTCCCTGCACACCCTCGCCCCAGCCCGCAGAGTCACCTTATCTGTCTGCAGTCTGTCTGACTTATTTATCACTGCTCTGAAATATTAAAGAGTCTGCTTCCTCTAGTCTTGAGGGGAGTCCACCTTACTTACAACACATGCATGCGCGCACACACATACACACAATGTAAATCATAGTGTTTCCAAAGACAGCACAGCGCTACGCATCCTGTCTTTTCAGAGTCTCCTCTTGGCTTTTAGAGACTGACAGACTGCACATGGCATCCTGACAAATTCTGCTCCTTTGAGACCTCTTAGGTACATGTATGCTGTCAGAAAGACTTTTGGCATTTGGGCTTGAGTGACTGCAAGTCAGTGGTACATATGCTTGTTCCTGAACACCAATTAGCATGAGCTGATCTTGCCATAAAAGGGAGTCCTGACTCATGTGAACAAGTAGGATAATTGCTGCTGGTCGCTTTATGGAAACTACAGACTTGTGTTCAAGGGCTGGAAAAAGCTCCACTTCTGTCACTCACTACTGTAATTCTCAAGAAGTAAAAAGCATCAGTGCGAGGTGCTCCATGGATAGCCAAACAACAGATGTAACCTTTCCCTCCACACTTTCTGACTTTCTTTTATTTTGTTCACATCACTATTAATTTCCCTGAAATGTTAGCGCAACACCATGAAAGCCTCAGAGAAGAGACTGTATGAAGGCATGAGGTACTTCCACATGTGTGTAAGCAAAGCATTAAGCCACAAAGTTTTGCAAGAGTATTTTATGTGTTGTTGAACTTGTGAACTTGTGAAAGAGCCACATCTGTGTGCCCAACCCTAACAATAAAAGACCAAACATGGTGCCACATCTGCCCAGACACCCAGACCTTTTCCCTCATTCTGCCTTAAGGCACTGTAAACCTGCACATGTTTTTATGTTTTGATCTTCTGTGTTGAGCACATTGAATTTACATGTAATCATGTAAATGTAATTTACATGATTACATGTAAATTACAGGGCATGTAAATTAAAATTTACATGTAATCATGTAAATTTTATTTTTAAATGTGCTTTAAAAATAAAAGTTCCATCGCCATACTCCAAATACACTGGATGCTACATTTCCCTATATTCCCTGCTTCTGTTTTCCTCCTGCTTGTCAAACTCCATGCATCAACCTTGGGAAGCCTGAGAATGACATAAGTCTTTCAAAACACTGCTTAGAATCACTGAGATGTGTAATGTGTCTTTTTTTTTTCTTGATGTGACAGATATCTCACTTCTGCAGGTTGTCACTTGATTAGCATGTCATCTTGCAGCATTAGACTAGCTGGATCATCGTTTCAGTTCAGTCACTGTTTTAGTAAGGCTCAGGTGATGTCACAGTTGTTTTAAGCATGTCTTTTTGAGTTTGTAGTATGCACAGCATGAGCAGCCTGAAGGATATGCATGTCTACACACAAAATGACACATGGAGAAGGACAGAGGCTCATGCTGGCTTCTATTCTTAGCAGGGAGTACCTTGGTGGTGCAGCGGTGTCTAAGGCTGGAAATGGTGAGCAGGCCAAAGCGGTGTGGGTCTGCTCCATGATGGTTCTGCACCTGCTTTGGAAACTGGGCTGCCTCGACGCCCGGTGGCCTGGCGCCTGCTGGCTTTGTCACTATGCCCACAGCTCTCTCTCCCCAGGCATGACAACAAATACGCAAAAAGTCAAAAGGTTGCAAACCAAAAATGAACAAAAATGATTAGAAGCTTGTTCATCCAGAATTATACCCCATGAGGCAAGCTTATAAGCATCAAGTTAATTTATCAGCTGGACCATACTGAAAGCAGATATTTTGGATGCTTTCCACGCAGAGCTTATTGAACATGGCTGGTCCAAATGGCAAGAGTATAGTTTTTTGAGCTGTAATGGGCAACATTTAGGATTGTTTTGGAAATTGGGCACCGAGTTTGGAGTTTGGCTACGCATCTTGTCCTCATTATTTTGGATGGGAACTTGGCTGTGCTGATGTTTTGAGCCATCGTGGAGCTGCATGTGTCATCGTCACAACCCCATCATCTGTCATTAAACTGTTTACCTCTTAAATCAGTGTGACCTGAGGAAATAAGTTATGTTTAAGCTACAAATAAAGGGAAAAAGTTAGCATCACTGAGTCAGGGAGAAATTTGTTGTGTTGCTTCCAGACTGTAACAGATTCAGTCTTGTTTTCTTTTGCAGATTGAAGAAGACTAGTGTTGAAAGACACACTGATCCTGAATCAGACTTTTTGTTTCTCATGGACAGCTGTTCCTCTCAGCAAGAATCTCCTGTGCCAGTATGTGGGAGGGGATGTCTTGTCCCCCCACAAGACTGTCACTCAGACTAATATGATGCACAATCTACCTGTGTCTCCCGCCTCGTATTTGGCATGACTCACAAAAGTGGGAACTTCTCTCCAGTTTATGTATGTCTCTAAGTTCCCTTCCGCTTTATTGGTCCCGTATTCTTAACTTTACAATGCAAAGTCGTATCTCATTATGCACAAAACAATCCTCATATCCAACGTCCACTGATTTTAGTCAATGTTCAGATTAATAGAGGTCTACTTTCCTCACAATGTGATGCATACAACCACACACATAAAGGCTTTTATTTCCACCAGCAAGCTTTATGAGAGTTGCAGCAGATGGAGTAGATGAGTATTGATTTCTTTTTTCATTTTCTTTTTTTTTATGAACATCAGTATGTTTATCAGCTAGAGCAGTTTTGTTTTGCTCTGAGACGCACACACACACATTACATTGATCACAGTTTTTTTTTTTTCTCTATTCTGATGAATGTGAGCGCAGAGCTGAGGAGGCACCAGGAAGCAATTCTTTGGACTTTTGTAAAGGAAAGTCAAATGTTTGGCATTGCACTGAATTATGAACAGGACAGAGGTTGGGACTTGTGTTGTTTGATAACCTTTAAGTGTAAATATATGTGCCACATGTCCATGTTTCAGGTGAGCAAACACATTTTAATTAAAAATAAATCATGAACTCTGACCTTAACTGAGGCAAGTGATGCCTGCAGTTCTTTAAATGTTGTTCTGGAGTCTTTTGTGACCTTTTAAATGAGTCGTTGATATGCTCTTGGAGTAATTTTGGTAAGCTTCACCAATGTTTTCTCCTATTGTGGATAATTGCTCTCACTGTGGTTCACTGGAGTCCCAAAGCCTTAGAAATGGCTTTGTAACTCTTTCCAGACTAATAAATGCTAGTGAATTTGTTTGTCAGCTGTTCTTAAGTTTCTTTGTGGCATGATGTGATGCTTTTTACTGTCTTTTAACCTTCTTAACTTTATCAGACAGGTTCTGTTTGTGTTGCAGTAATCAGGCTCAGGTGTGGCTGGTGAAATTGAAGTCATCTTTCCAAAAAATGTGGTTAATCACAGGTAATTTGATATTTAATGAGGGGAGCAATTACTTTTTTCACACAAGGCCAAGTAGGTTTGGACAACTTTTTTCACTTAATAAATGAAATTGTCATTTAAAAACTACATTTTGTATTTATACCCATTATCTTTGTCAAGTATTAAGCTTATTTGATTTGAAACATAAGTGTGACAAAAATTAACAAAAAACCAAGAAATCACGTACTCAGAGCACTGTATACCTACACTAGTGTAGGACAAATCAAATCAAATCACTTTTATTGTCACATCACATTACTGGTACATTGGTACACCACATGTGAGTGAAAAACTCGTGTGCAAGCTTCACAAGCAACAGTGGTGTGCAAAATACAAGCAACATAAGAAACAAGGCAAGTACGCACATTACTAAATATATGTGTGTGTGTGTGTGTGTGTGTGTGTGTGTATACATATGAATAGCATGTACAGGGGTCAGCAGTATGAATATTGTGCAAAAGAAATGGCATATACCGTATATCTTCTAATAGTGGCCTGTCTCTTATTGACGCCCGTTTCTAATAAATGCTGGTTTGAAAACATGTCATGACAAATAGACGCCAGTCTCCAATAGTAGCTGGTTGACCTTTGACCCGGAAGTCCATCCGTGCTGTCGTCGGTCCTCACGCGTCTCATCACTCGGCCAGCTGTTTCCAATCAGCCGTCATGTACGACCAGCGGCATTTAAGCTGGATGCAGCGACCATCGAAGTGGGATTATTACACTGAACTGGAACTGTCAGCTAGCGAACCTGCTAACTGTGATTTTCTGGTCTTTTACGTTCTCTCAAGGAGAGTCGGGCAGAGAGAAGTTTTGGGGAGCACCACTCGTGCACTGGGTTACCACAGACAAGGACACACTCGGAAGCAAATGAGTAGCACAATTGGGAACTGCATTATTTGTGAACTGTTGGAATGCGTTTTGGAGCACTGTAAATACGGTAAACACCCTGTCTTTTCACCTCAGTATAAAAACCACGCCTGGGTCCTCTTTCCCTCTCACTTCCGTGACAATTCTGTCTGAGAAGGGAATAAGAGCCGGTCTCTTTTAAACGCCGGGCCGGCCTAATAATTTTTTGAATAAATGCCGGGGCTACCATTGGAAGATATACGGTATGTACAATATGGAGTGCATAAGTGTTGACGTTCCAGTAAGTGAAAGTGAGGTGTCTATGAAGTGTTAGTGGTCAGTGTTCAGCAGTCTGGTGGCCTGATGGTAAATACTGTCCCAGTCTGCTGGTTCGGGACCAGATACTGCAGTACCTCCTGCCTGACGGAAGTGGTTTGAACAGTTTATGACTGGGGTGACTGGAGTCTTTGATGATCCTCCCTGCTTTCCTCAGGCACCACTTCTTGTAGATGTCCTGGAGGGAGGGAAGCTCACCTCCAATTATTCTTTCAGAACACCGCACCGCTCTCTGGAGAGCTTTGCAGTT
Organism: Pelvicachromis taeniatus; assembly: GCA_015108175.1. Classification (NCBI taxonomy): domain Eukaryota; kingdom Metazoa; phylum Chordata; class Actinopteri; order Cichliformes; family Cichlidae; genus Pelvicachromis; species Pelvicachromis taeniatus. The sequence goes on from VURO01016746.1 coordinate 28,430, forward strand.
GTAGGCGATGCTGTTGGACAATGCTGTCTTCAGTGTCTTTTCTCTTTCTGTCACTAGACTGAGATACAAGAGGGAGGCAGTTTCTTGCATCTGCCACATTTAAAATATTCTGAATCTAGAGAAAGTAGATAAGTTGAGAAAGAAAAGCAGATCGAATCTCTGGAATTAGAGTGTGAAGAAGGCATGTTCATAAAAGAAAAAGATGCAGTGAGAGAAATGTGTGAAAAAGTTATTTAAAGGTGAACGAAGGAGAGATGACACCAGCAGAGTACAGCGTTATTAAAATGAAATACCACCAGTTTATTTACACATGCATCTCCTGCAAAACAAATCAGCAGAAATCCAGGTGTTGCTCTCTATCATATTTATGGGTGCCCCAATTATAAACCTACTGCCTGCTGGTTCTCAACATGCCGTATGTGCATGAAAATTAGGTGCATATGAAATATGGAAATAGTTAGTTTGCACCACGGACCCACTGTTGGGTTGTTTTCTGCATTGTTGTTTAATTGAAAGAGTTGTTGTGCCAAAAAAGCCAGCTGTATGGAGATGAGAGCAGTCATGAATGGATGGACACAGGAAGGGATGAATGGAGTCCAGGAGGCTGTTGACTCAGGATGGCGGAAGCAGCACTTGGCATTTGGAGCGTGCTGCAGTGTGCCTTGTGGTGACAAAAGTCTTTCAGAATGAAAACGACTTCAACAACTCAACCTGCATCTCAATAATCGCTGAGTGTCAGAGATGTTATGTTTAGACCGGAATCAGTGGGTCGAATCATCTGTTAATGAATATTTTATATGTATTTTTCTCCTGATTATACAATTTGAAAATAGGTTTTTACTTTAACTTCATTAATATAAAAATCCAAAAGGGTATAAGTAAAGATTAATTTATAAAACACTTTAAAAAAGAAAAATCTAAAATATTACTCAAAACCAATTGTAAAAAGATGAACTTTAAGCTGATTTTTTGCTCAGGTGGGCACTGTTGCAAAAGCTCTGTCACCTTTAGTTCTCTGCCTTAGCTGATCTCAGGGTCTTGCTGGGGATAATGTTAATGTAAAAGTTCACTGATGTATGCTGGTGCTTGTCCGTGAGGTGCTCTAAATGTCAGAACCAGAATCTTACACAGGACGCTGAAGTTAATAGGGAGCCAATACAACAGTACAACATCTGTGTGACATGTGGGCATGTAGAAAACTTTAGTTGGGAACCCACAAACATTACAAGGAGGTTTTGTTAAGACAGGTGAACAGAGAATTACAGTAATCAGAACGTAATGAAATCAAGGCATGAAAAACAATCTCCAGTTGTGACAGAGCGTGAGAGCTTAACAATGTTCAAGTGATAAGGTTTCTGTTTTTGCCATTAATTTTGAGAAAATGAATTCTCCAAATTAATGGCAACCCTGCTGCGCATCGTAGCCAGGAGAAGTGGAAGAAGCAGCCACAGAATAAGATCCCAAAAAGTTGATTCTGTTCATCTGGACGTCGCGTTTTTAGTGGGAGAAATGTTTCATCACTCATTCAAGTGACTTCTTCAGTCTCAGCTGACTGCAGGTTTCCAACCTTATAAACAGCACATTTGCATAATGACTGAAACTAGCACCACTGAAGGAACAACGGGCTGGGAAGTCAGTTCCTTGATCATTAATATGCAAATTCTCATTACCACTGATCAACAACCACTGATCAAGGCCCACTGATCAATGGCCATGAGTACCATTCACAGAGAGTTGGGGAATGGCTGCAATCACAGCATTGTAAGATGGTGAAAGATGTACCCTTAGGCCCCCTCCTCGATTCAGAGATGGTCTTTCCCTTTTCACGTAAATGGCCTCCTTGACTCAGTGCTCAAACCAGCTTTCCTCTCTGTACAGGATGTGTACATCCTAATCATTGAAACAGTGTCCACTGGCCTGTAGGTGTGAATAGACTGCGGAGTCCTAGCCTGACGAGGTAGCTCTTTGTTGTGTTGTGCCATCTGCTTCGCCAGAGGTTGTTTAGTTTCCCCGATGTATAAATCCTGACAATCCTCCTGGCACTTGACAGCGTACACTATCTTACTCTGTTTGTGTCGGGGGACTCGATCCTTGGGGTGTACCAATTTTTGGCGCAGCGTATTTTGGGGTTTAAAAGCCACAGAGGGATCACCAAGGGTTTTTGCTTAGGCAGTTAATGATCAAGGAACTGACCTCCCAGCCCATTGTTCCTTCAGTGGTGCTAGTTTCAGTCACTATGCAAATGTACTGTTTATAAGGTTGGGGAAATATAAAAAAAAATGCAATAAGAATAATAAATACAATAAATAAATAACCAAAAAAATAACATTGTCAGTTACCCACTGAGTCAAAGACCAGGGAATAAAAATAAGTTTTTAATCTGCATTTAAAAACCACCACTGATGTAGATTGCCTAATGTGAAGAGGAAGATCATCCCAAAGCTTCGGGGCCACAGTAGAGAACGCTCGGTCTCCTCTAAGTTTCAGCTGTGATTTAGAGGAACAGCTGCTCAGCTGACCGGCGTGAGCGAGGGTGGACATAGGGCTTCAGCAGATCGGACAAACATACAGGTGCCAGACCATTTAAGGATTTAAAAACCAGTAAAAGGATTTTAAAATAGATCCTAAATTCAATACAAAAACATTTCAAGGCCAAAAATTGAGACGCCGACGTCAGAAAACCCACCTTACCACCTGGGTCACAGACTTTGGACAATCATATCAGTTTCTCCACATGCCTGCTGCAATGAGCTCGTTCTAATTTTACTGGAGTCATATTTTGCATAGTGGTGTTATTTTGACTAGATTCTGTGATAACAAACTCCCTCCATTGCCTTGTTTGCTGGCTCATGCTGCGTGCAGCATAAAATCAGCATAAAATTGTTAGGAGACTGATGGAAAAAGGCCAATTAGTGCCCGATTTCTTCTATTAAAGCTTCTTTTATTATTGATTTGCTTTCCCTGCAATTCATAAATCTGCATTTAGTGTTTATACTACTATCAAACAAATCAACCAGGAATGAAATGTTGAAGCAAACGTTCTTTCTGTTTATTTTTGACATAAAACAGACAGTGTGCGCGAAAAACCTTTTCATCATTTCAAAATATGCCAAAGGGAAAAAAACTCAGAGAATACAATTATATTTATGTCCTTCTTGATATAAACTAATTTGAAACAACTTTGGGTCTAGTGGAGTTTCTTTAGAGATGATTTCCTCGTGCATTTCTCTGAACTTGTCCCCGTTTTCTTTATTCTCTGTGCATTTAGTGCATATGCTGGCATATTTTATTATAGCGATTTGCCTGACTTACATGATTCATGGTGTATTAGTCTGGGGAATATTGTCAGTCTGAGTGTGAGCCTCAGCACAAACTTATTTCCAATCTCCTGCTAATATTCCACTTTCCAAATCATCCTTCCATGCATTTAATGATGTCTGGACTATTTTCATTTGAACATAGTATAGTTTTAACTTTGTAACATTTTATTTGAGTGTAACATTGCACTTTGAGTGCCTTATTTTCTATAACAAAACGGTTTCCTCTCTGAGATTAATAAAGTATTCTGATTCTGACGTGAACTTTCTGGCTAACAGGGTGTAAACAGATTTTTTTTTTTAAACTGATTATGATGCTCTTAATCAAACCTTTCTGTGCTCTTACAACATTTCCCAACAGTAGAAATGTAAAAAAAAAATTCCATTCAAATAAGATTTCATGCTTCGGTTCTGCACTTAAAAGTTATTGTAGAATAACCAATAAACATCTGACATTTGCGTTTCAGTGTGAGAGCCCGTATGATGGTGTAGTTGTACGTTGTTAAAGCAGTTAAAGTTAAATATTAGATGCATGCTTGGATTTATAGATGGCATTCATCTTTGACTGGATGAAGTAACATAAATTTAAGAAGGAGATGGAGGCACAGTTGGTGTGTGTGTGTGTGTGTGTGTGTGTGTGTGTGTGTGTGTGTGTGTGTGTGTGTGTGTGTGCACTCTAACAGCTTCTTCCTTCCTTCCTTTTATCATGTTTCCCTCAGGTCCCCAGTGAAAGCACTGTCCTTTGATAACATGGTGATTTTCTCTAAACAATAAACACTTTGGTATATTAACACGGGAAATTCTTTTATCTCACATTTGCTTTTTTTCATCTCTAAATCATTGTGTTTGCTCCTCTGTGTGATGGTGCAGGCTTTGTACTCCATCACTTTGTGCTCTGATAAAAGCAGAGCATGTATCAACCTGAGGAGGGAGGGGGGGGGGGGGGGGGGGGGGTGTATGGGG
>VURO01016746.1:32729-55993 GCA_015108175.1 Pelvicachromis taeniatus
GTAACTCAGAGTTTTAACTTCAGGTTTCACTTTATGGCGGCCACGTGCATAATCATCCATTCAATCTAAGCAGGAGAAAGTGAGACTGAAAAGAACAAGGACAAGGTCTCCCTGAGCGTGAGTTACATGGTAACGTGTATAAATGTGCATCGTGCTGGTTGTGAATTTTAGATAAATGCAAATTGATATTTCCGAACAGACGAGGTGGTGGTAATGTGTGTGTGTGTGTGCGTGTGTGTGTGGGGGGGAGAGAAAAAGAGATGAAGCTTGGGAGCAATGAGCCGTGAAGATGTAGGGAAGAAAGTTAGTGAGTGGAGATGACAAACGCACAATGACAAAGATCTTGAATGGTCTCTCTAACAGCAGCACCTTAATGAATCCTATCCCCAAAATAAGGGTGGTGGGGGTGTTGTTCTTATCCCATTCTAATGAAGTCGCATCAGCATCCAACTAAAAGTCGAATAAGTCTTTATGGAGAAACGTGACTACAGCTATAGTCTTATAAATAATTTAGGCTTTAGCTCTCACTGAGTTCCACCTAATGTCCTGGTTTCAGTCTCCTCGGTGACGCTGATCAAACAAAGTCTCTCACACAGATGTGATTCATTCACCAGGAGAGCCGCTCTACCAATTAATCAAGCAGGAAATGATTGATAAGTGGCTTCAATCACAGGAAGAAAGAGACGCACGTCTTCTAAGACATGAGCTTGTGTGTGTGTGTCTGTGTGTGTGTGTGTGTGAGCACATGAGGTGACAGACTTGACGTGGTTCATTAGCTTGTGATGAAAGACCCCGCTGTGGCAGCTTTCAGCAGTTCACTGTTCGCTCACTGTACGGGTGTGTGTGCAAGGTCGGTATTGTTTAGGAATGCTTCACCAGAGTGCACCACGAGTGTGTGTTTGTGTGTGTTCGTGTGCAATCACACTTGCACGAAGAGAGGAGGCTGATGAAGCTTGCCACTCTGACTAGTGTATGAATATTTATGCAATTGATATATCAGTGTCTGCCAGAGAACACAGGCTCCAGATAGCAGGAATACAAATAAGAACACTTGCCAAGTGTGTGTGTCTGTGAGTGTGTGTCTGTGCATGTGTGTGGGCACAGTGGTATATTATAAGCCCAGGAGTATATGAGCTACTGGGAGGGTGTAAGATTGTGATAGACGTGCGCATGTGTGTGTGTCAGAGAGAGAGGAAAAAAAGGCGTAGCTGACATTTACTTAGCTCTTCTCCTCTAGGCTTTTTGTGCCCCACATTCACAGAGGAAGAATAACACTCACTCTTGTTTTTTAAAACTTTTTGCTGCTGTCTTCACATCTTAGCCTCTGTCGCTACATTACATTGTGCTTCTTGTTCCAAGCACATGGATAAATTGAGCACAGCACGTAAAGTGGAAGAGGGAAGATGGGGAAAAGCTCCACTGTTAGAGAGCGTCTTGCTTTGGAGGTGAACGTCTGCCATCTCGTCAGCTGACTAGGCTGATTTAAATTATGAATTCATATCTGCTTTGTTAAGTGCATGCCTATATCTACATTAGCAGCACATTATATTAAAGCAACAACAAGCTTTTCTAATGCAACTCCAACAGATGGGGAGTGAAATGTACAAAATTAGTGTGAAATCTGCAAAAGTTGTATTTACATCAGGACCCAATCCCACTGCAGCACAGTGAGGAAAATATTGCAACGGACCATTTATACTGAAGGCTGTAATGTGATGATATACCTGTTTAATTCAATAACTCAGACGGCAGACTTCTGATTTGATTTTAAATTCATGTCATGCACATAATTCACTGACAGAGAGAGAGAGAGAAAAAAAAACTGCAGTTGCAGTCATCAAATTATATTTTATTTCATCACAAAAATTACAGGTTATATTACAGCTCGCTCTTAAAAATCAGCTTCTTGTATTTTATTTGCCAGGCGTCTTTCTGGAGCTCTGCAAATAAACTGGCATGAAACTGGTTCCCTTGCTGAAGCATAACTCGAGTTTTTAATAATCATTGAGCCAAGAGAACTTGGCATAAACGTATACTTTTCACACTTGAAAGCAGGACGGTAAAACAAAAATAAAATAATTGATGTCGTTTTTATTTTCAGGCGTTTGTATTTTTAAATGCCACAGTTTCAGCACTGATTGCAAAACACTGTGGCCTGATTTTTACTTACAGCGACAATCTGATCAGACTAATAACACTCACGTTGTCATGCCTATAACACACTGAGTAATCATCCAAAATCCAGGCTTAAAAATGAGTACTAACCTAGGTGTGCTAATTATTTCATTGATAAGCTGCTTGGACCCCAGTGGTAAATATAATGTCCCAGACAGTACCCCGTTGCCTGTAAATGAAGACATTCAGTGTTTGGTTACTAGCAAAGTCTGCCGTTCTCAACAAAGATGATTCAGTATGAACCGATGCTGTGATCACAACAATGTGTACAGCACAAAGAAGCGTTTGAGAGACTGCTGCAGTGTGTCTGTGTCCAAATTTCACTGCAGTGTTTAAACTTGAGGCGGTAGGCTTCAGTTTACCAATGTTCCCAAAGCCTCGAATGAAGGCAGTCAGTTTTTGTAAACGGTAACCAAAAACAACCCTGAGCCAACATCTGAGTTCAGCTAATTTGGATGGGTTCAAATTAAACTCCCTCCTTTGGGCAAGCAAAAATCGCCAAGTTTAACTTGGATGGGATGAAACTTTCTTACAAAAAAACGACAATGTGCACAGCTATGAAGCCTGGTTGATCGAACTATCTGGGGCTGCTCTTTTTTTTTCTTTTGATAAAGCACTGGGGCCGCTTTTAAATCAGTCTCAGTTTCACTGTTTCTGTTTCTCAGCATTACAGTTTTGACATGGGTCTGGTATGTGGGCGCAGGATCAAAGCTAATTGTAAAGTTGGACAAAAACTAAATGTTATGTGTCTCACAGATCCTGGGAGTGTGTGAAGACAGCAGTGTTTCCACTTGCAGCCAGCAACAGAATTTACAACTCTTTGCTCAAGTTAGCTGAAGCAGCCCTAGGGAGGAAATAATGGTGACCTGCAAGGCAGCTTCTTATTCAGGCACTAGGTGAACATTTTACAGAAGTGGTAAATTATAACGTAGATGAGCAATGGAAGAAAATTCTGCACCACAAACAAAGCACAGTGGTTTCCATGAGAGAGAATAACTGGACTGGACCTTGTTACCTTTTGCAGAGTGTTATTGGTCGAGATAATAGGTGGTGATAATCATGTATTATACCCAGTACACTTGGACCTCTTAGCCCAAAGTAGAAGCTACAAAGGTCCCTGATGAAAAGTTTACTGGCAGAGAACTTGCTTTTAAAAGATGTGTGAAAACGTTTTCATCTTAATCCTGTGAACGCTAAAAAGACTGAAACGAATCACAAAGCAAATGAAAGAGACACCTGGGAAAACAAGGTGTCTGCGTGCGAAGAACATTGCTACTGGGTAGTGCAGTACTGCGCAAAAGTCTTGAATCATCCCTGAAAGCCAGACTTTCTTGTCACTTTTAAATCAGTTTTGAGTAGTAGTTCTCCAAGCTTTCTGAAGGTCTTTTCGAATTCAGTTATTGTAGCTGATCATTTTGAGATGAATGTTTTTGTTTGGTATATTGGAGAGTTTAACAAAGAATGAATTTTAAATTATATCTTTAGGCGCTTTGTTACAAACTTTTTGCGAAAACACGTAATTTACTCACATTTCTTTAGTTGAATCTGTGGAAAAATGCCAAAGTGTGACAGGCTTAAAATTATATTTTTTTCACTAACAAGGTGATTCTAGAAGGGCCATTAGCCAGAAACTCGGCCAATCCCAGCATGGTGTGCAATGTGGCCTTAAAGTAAGAAAATTGGACAAGTGGAGGAGAAAAGAAGTGACAAGTCTAAAAAAAAAAACAAAAAAAACCCCCCAAACAATCTAAAGCAGATGAATAGTATGTGAAACTTAAGAAATAGGGGGGAAAATCCAGCAAAAACTGACACATGACCTGAGAGATGCATCTGGATCTTCAGTTGATCCATCTACTGCTCACTGAAGCTTCATCCAAAATGGGCTCAGTGGAAGGGTGGCTGTCAGAAAGCCATTCTTAAGGAAGGTCTTATGGAGTCATCAAATCTTATTTAAAATTTTTCATTAAAATTGTTGTCAGCATATTCAGAGGATGTCACAAGAGAGGTACTACAGTGAGAGTCTACAGACATCGATAAAGCACAGTGGAGACTTTGGATGGTATGGGACTGTATTGCAATTAGTGATGATGGGGATCTTGTCAAAATGAATTAAATTACGAATGCAGAAAACTACCATCAGATTTTGATCCACCATGGAATACTGTCTGGAAAGGATCTGATTCAATTTTAAACATGACAATGATGCCAAACACACTGCCAACGCAGTAAAAAGCACACACTGGAACACCATCAGTCATAGATCGGCCTCCCCAGAGAAGAGGTTTGGAATTAAGGACATGACCTCCCACAAGAACTATTTCTTAAAGAAATTACAAGAAAGCTTGTCGTACCAAATATTGACTTTTAAGCTGGTTAATAATGTGAACTGTTTTATCCTATATACTGTATTTCCATGTATGTTTGCACATGCATGGAAATCATTTGCCATTTGCCATCAAAACAAAAAGAAATTAGACTTTTACTCAGTGCTTTTTTTTCTTTTCCACAAATCAATGGGGAAGTAAATCAGCAGTATACTCAACACAAAGAAGTCATGCAGAGGTGTGTGTTTGCATAAAAATAGAACAAAGCTAGGTGTGGGGCTCTGAAGGACAAATGCAATTCTAATAGATGCTAAAAGACAGGCCTATGAAGACACCAAGCCCTTCTCTTCTCTTCTGTAGCCTTGAGTAGTCTGTATGAGCTTTTTGTTTTTATTATAGACAAATACATCTCACAAACTTTTAATAGTGCTGCCTTCGTCCTCAGCACAAGGACATCTGTAAGGGGATGGATATCTGAGAAGTGCTTACCCAAATCCCCTGGGTCCTGAACAGAAACATCGTTCTTGGCTTACATCTGTTCATTTAAGGAAAAACTGCAAATTTGCAATAATTTAGTCCACTTGCTGACATATTACTGCATGATAAACTGTTGAACCTATGGTTTTTGCATCATTAGAAGTAACAAATAGCTATTAGATAATATTATGGGTTACTCTGACATTTTTTTAATTACTTGTTTGTGTGTGCACAAAAAAACCAGAGTCTCAAACATAATAGCTTCTTTTGTTAGTCCTCATCAATCCTAAACTTATGTATATCGAATAATATTTGAAAAAAAAAAAAGAGAGTGCATCTTTTACAGGCTTCTCTTCTATAAGCTGTGGTTATTTGCACTATTGAGGGATATGGAGATAATTTTTTGCCACTTTAAAAATGTCTAAATTTAAAAATGATTTGTTCTCCTTATTTAACATTTAACATCAGTTGTCTACTCAACTGCTCATTAATACAGTTGTCTGATGAGCCAATCACATGGCAGCAACTCAATGTATTTAGGCATGTAGACATGTGACTTGATGAAGTCCAAACTGAGTATAAGAATGGTGGGAAAAAAAGGAAATTTAAGTGACTTTGGGGCACGGTTGGTGATGCCAAGTGGGCTGGTCTCTAGAGTTAACAGAGAAGGGTCTGAACATGAAAATAACATGTGAGGTGAAAATGTTAATTTCAGAAATCAGAAGAGAATGTCCAGGTTGCTTAGAGCTGATAGGAAGGCAACGGTAACTCAAACAACCGCTTGTTATAATGACAATACGCAGAAGAGCATCTATGAATGCACAACACATCGAACCATAAGCAGATGGGCCACAGCAGCAGAAGACCACATTGCGTGCCACTCCTGTCAGCTGAGAACAGGAAAACAAGGCTACAATTCAATCCAATAGAACACCTTTGGGATGCGGTGATTGGCATCATGTGCAGCTGACAAATCTGCAGCCCTTGCGTGATCCTGTCATGTCATTTACTGAATGACAGTCGACTAAGTAATTAGCTGAATAATTAATGTACTTCAGCTCTAAATGGACCATCAGAAAATGCAGTCACTACTATGTCATAATGCAGCTGTATTATATGATAAATAGGACTGCCATTCCTGGTACATATTGCCTGAGATTGCACTAAGTAATCAATAAGGCATTTTGCTTGCCTAAAAGAAAGGAATTCACCCGCGCAGTGGACATGTTGACTCTGCAGCCTGGTGACACAGCTCTCATTTATTGCTACAGCCCACCCGTTCACTCTTTTTAGCTAATGCGATCAGAGTGTACTTTCCTACAGAGACTTGGAAGAAGAGGCCCGTGGGAAGTCGTCCCTGCTCTGTTGTGTCGTAGGACTGTGTGATATTTATTCAGAATCATCATTTGTTTTCTTGCAGCAGTAGTAAAAGTGTGGAATTGCGTGTGGTTGTTGCTGGCTCTTGGTAATAATAGACTTACTGAAGGTGGAGGATGAGAAAGTATTCAAAGTGCTGTCAGTGGTGCAGGCACAACACAAAAGTACCACCTTCTTACAGTAATACCTATTCTAACACATATACCTATAATCATGGCTAAAGGGTTGCTTTGCTGGAAACATCTTCCTTTCATTTTAGAAAATGGACTCCCAACTGAGAATTCCTGTTTTGTTCACTTCTAAAACCCGACTTTAGTGCTATTTGTGGTCAGTCACAGCTTCTTTGAGTTATTTGCTTCTGTTGAAAGTTAAGAAAAGATATATTTTATTGCGTGCAAAACCATCTGTGTGAGAAAAACCCTGTCAATTAGGCTTGAAAATGTTATGTGTGTGGTTTTGTTTAATCAGTCCCACACCTGCAAGAAATGTGGCAACACATCCGAACTGTAAGTGATTCTCTACACTTATTCTTTCTCTCACTCGGCTCATTTTTCCTCACCTGGATGCTCATCTAAAATGGATTATCACCTCTGCTCTCTTTCTCTTATCCCTTTATTTCATTTTTCTGTTTTTTTTTACCTGCATCACTCTCATAACCTCACCGTTGTGTTTATGGCCCATGCTGATTTTATGCCAGTTGGAATCATTTTAATTGCCACGTCTCTCTGTTTTGAAGGACAGGTATGTGGCATTTGGCGACCCTAGGCCAAAGGCTGTAGCTGTTTCTATCTGTCATTGACATGCAAACATGAATACTGGCACCTGCACAGTGGTGCACATAAGCTAACGGGCTATGCTTTCACGCTGCTGCTTAGCACTCAGATTCGTGTTGATTATAACTCAAGAAATTACAGGGCTGCAGTGTTACTTTTCATGGGTGCCACTTTCACACTATGGCAGCTGTTTGTGTGTGCGTGCAGTGTGTAATGTGTGTTTTACGTACGTCAAAGAGAGCAGCAAGAGGAAAGTCTAAAATGTTATTTACAGCTACGCTGGAGATGTGGGCATTGGCGCCTCTGCACCATTCGCTTAATATTCCCCGTGATCTTCTGTCATTTGCTATTTAAGTAGCTGCACTTTTCTCGCTGTTGAATGTGGGAGGAAAACAATGTTACTCGCACTTAAAAGCAGACCCAATGTGCCAGATATTATTGGCTGACTTTCTCTCTGTTGATGAGTAACATATCATTTGAGCTGAGAGAAGCCAAAGATGTCATTTAGAGAAAGTGTTGTTCTTGAATGGTCCTCCCGCTTAAAAGCAAAGCATGCAATGTTTGTTGATCGACATAACAGGACCTGCAGAACAGTGACACCTTTGAGAAGAGTTTGTGGGTCTCTTAAGTGTTCATGTCACAGCAAGGTGGTAATTTTGTTGTGAAATGTCATGTTTTTGCTGTCTGGTGAAGTCATTGATTTTTTTTTTTTTAAGCCACAGCAGTGGAGTAGTGTATGGGAAAAGGAGAAGTGGCAGACAATGAGTCAAGAGATGTAGAAGTTGACACACAACAAAAAGTTCTCAGCAGGCTTCAGACCGCCCAAGGACCAACCCTCATCAGCTGATCGTTTGATATACTTGCCTTTATTCGCGTTAGCAGTCAGTCAAAATAACAAATAACCATTCACAGAATTTACTATAATTCAAAGTGCTTTATTTATGATTGCCATAAGAATAAAGTTCAAACAAACAGTTAAAAAAGGCAGACAATAATCGAGCCAAAAATCGTTTTATTGCGTTGTCATCAAGAATAAGAAAGTGGTAGAGAAATGAAAACACGCTGATAGCAATTTAACTTGTCAACATAACACTGCCAGCCATCATATCGTGCATCTTGTAGTGATTCTGTGTTTACATAGTGCTTCTATGTCCACTAACCCAACAAACCAACCAAATATCCACTGATCAAGACCTAAACGAATTAAAACAACTCAGCCATGAAGTCGTATGAATCACAGAGCGCTGTCAGCGGATACTGAGGTGCATGGTGCGCAGAGGACGCCAACCTTCTGCAGAGTCAATCACTACAGACATCCAAACTTCATTTGGCCCTCAAATTAGATCGAGAACAGTGAGTAGGGAGCTTCATGGAATGGGTTTCCAAGGCCGAGCAGCTGCATCCAAGCCTTACATCATCAAGCACAATGCTAAGTGTCGGATGCAGTGGTGTAAAGCACGACGCCACTATACTCTAGAAGTCACAAATCAAGCTTCTCTGTCTGATAATCTGATGGAGGATTCTGGGTTTGACAGTTGCCAGGAGACTGGTACATAGTGTTTGGTAGATTAGGGATGGTGTGGGGTTGTTTTTCAGGAACTGGGCCCGGCCCCTTAGTTCCAGTGACGGAACTTTTAATGCTTCAGCCATTTTGGGCTATTTCACACTCCCAACTTTGTGACACAGTTTGGGGGTGGCCCCTTCCTGTTCCAACATGACTGCACACCAGTGCACAAAAGCGAGGTCCATATTGACGTGGATGAGCGAGTTTGGTGTGACGAACTTGACTGGCTTGACTTGCATGACTCCTTGACCGTAACCCTCCACAGAACACCTTTGGGAATAATTAGAGTAGACACTGTGAGCCAGCCCTTCTCATCCAACATCATGTCTGACCTCACAAAGAATGGTTAAAAATTCTCATGAACAGACTCTTAAACCTTGAGGAAAGACTTCCCAGTGTTGAAACTGTTATAGCTTCAAAAGGTGGGCTGACATCATGTTAAACCTTATGAATTAAGAATTGGATGGCAAAATAGTGTATCTTTAATATAGTCATCTCAATTGCATAGCTCTGACTTCTTTTAAAACGTTCTGTTTGCAAGAGGCAGCCAATCGGAAGACTGTCCTACAGGGAGAGGAGTTTAATCAGGTTGTTTCAGAGTATAAACTGAGGGACTGCCCAAATAAGGATGATTCTGAACGCTAAATAATTCAAAGCTACTTTGGACGAGAGAATACAAATATGGAGGTTAAGTGGACATAATAGGTCCTCTTTAACTCTCAAATATCAATCAGTATCATCAGCACATATCCAGTATCAGTCAGGCTGTAACTGCCTTGAAATCCAAGCATACTTCAGCAGTTTTATGAATCCTGTTTTGCAAATATAGAGTTTTTGAAATGCATGCCGAGCTTTCTTTTGTATAAACCAAACATGAGACCACTGTTGAGTCTGTACCAAGATCATAGACACTGACACGGTTGTCTTATTACCAGGTGAGGCTATATGAAGTGATGGATCAACTAGGCTGCTTGCTTCAAATAGACTCTTTAGGTTTTATATGTGTCTTCATCTCCTCTAATGGACTTGGCTGTCACAGGAGGGACACACACATTGAGATCTTACTCTGAGATGTGTGTGTTGCGAGCAGAGACCGGAGAGGCAGACTGATGACTCCGAGTCTGTTTACTCACTGAATGCGAATCACCTCCATGAGATTTCACTTTACTTTATGAGCAAGATCTCCCTCTGCAGCGTGATGGCTGGGTATACGTGTGTAACTGTGTGCCTGTGTGTGTTTAGGGTGGTAGATTTGGATTTGCAGGACGGTCACCTTTGCAGTAAAATCTTTATTGGACACAGAACGGGCCAACAACCTGCGGTCTGTTGTCCTCAGGCGCAGGTATTTGTGTGCTGCCAAACATTTGAGGGGGACGTGCAGTCAGATGACTGGCGAGGTGGGACAGATGTCCAGCCAATCCGAGACTTTGGCAGCTGCGGTTACCAGATGTTCCCATCTTACTAATGTTGCCCCTCTTATTCAGTCACAGTCAGAAATAGAAGAGCCGAGGCTAACTGTGTTTAGCCAAGAGGCAGTATTTCATGCCGATGTTTTTCTCTCTGTGAACGCTGAAGGCAGTGAAGCATTTCCTGCCACTTTTAATGGACTTCTATTCAACTTTCCAGTCTTCATCCACTTTTATAGCGCTGCCATTTCCCTCTGAAATCTTCATTCACTACAGATTTCTGTCCTCTTTATGCTGTTGGCCCTTACATATACCCTCTGCAACATGGCGGGTATTTGAATATGAATGTTGCTCTGAGTGGTTTATTTTTAAATATTTCTTTAGCTCAAGTTGTCACGATGTGCAGAAGTGTATGAGCTTTGTTGGTCCCTAAAGGGGATTTGTGGCTCACAGTGCCATCGCCCCACCCTCACCCTCCCTTAGCCCATCTGTGCTCAGGATGTTTGTTGTGGTTTTGGGTGAGATTTAATGGCTGGAAGAGTGGAATGTTTTTTTTTTTTGGCTGGGCAAAAATCTCTGTGTTGGGCACAAGGGTGTGTTTTCAAGGCCACACAAACACTTCCAGTCTGGCCCCAGGCTCACACCGCACAGGAAGCAAGTTATTGAGTTGTTATACTCAGGTTTACGATAGCTTTTCAATAGATTCCCTGCCCTTACTTACGGCTCCTTTCTTTCTAGATTAATATCGCAGCTGCGGAAGAAAAAGCTATTACAGGATAATGATTATTTCACCAATCACATCTCATGGGATTCAGCAGATGGCTATTATGGCAAAACAAGTAAAATGGATCCAGTGTAGATAAGTGAGATGAATCAATAGATGTTCTGATAGAAGACAAAATGTGATTAAAGTTAGAAAGCTACTGAGCAGTAGAAACATTGACTGTATGTCACAGGTGTCAAACACAAAGCCCAGGGGCCAAAATCGGCCCAGCAAAGACTCCAATCTGGACCACAGGACGACTTTGGGAAATGTGAGGGAAGGCATTTTGAACTTTAAACTGTATTTTCATAAGTTTCACAGCTTTTCCTGCTAATAAAGACCTCCCTTTTGGGCTTTCATATTACACCAACGTAAAAAATAAACAATTAACTGACAGAAACGGAAACCTTTCTCTTCTCACTATCCACTATAGAAATTTATGTTGTTGTTTGTTTTTTACCAAAATCAAAACAAAAGGACATAGTCTGAGAATTAACAAAATCTTTCTTTTTTAATTAAAGGACAGCCTGGCTATTGATATGCAAGAACTTTTTTTGTTGTAATATTACACATTTAAGTCTTATCATTTACGCCCAAAGAGTCGTGGCAACACATTTCTTTCATTTGCCAGAGCAGCATTTTGCTGTTTTGCAGAACACCCGAGAACTGTTGAAATTGCACTGTCTCAGGGATTAAGTGTAGTTAAACTTTTTTACACTGATGGAGTGGAAAGGGGAGTTTCATTTGGCTGGCCCACTCAAGATCAAAGTGGGCTGTATGTGCCCCACAGTGTAAAATGATTTTGACATGCCTGCTGTATAGAAAGGATGAAGGTAGCTTCAGGGTCTAAAAATTGAAGTCAATGTGGAACCACAGGGTGACTCGTGTGGTTGGAAAAAGAAGTCTGATTGTATAGAAGTCTTTGAAAAAGCAGCTCTTGACTCCCTTAGCTCGTTCCTCACAAGTGTATGATTTCATTCACTAGTGTCATGCTCACCTTATGTCTTCCAGAAGAGCCAAAAATGATGGGAAACTGGTGATTGAAAACTCATCTCCACATGAGTCTTCTTTGGTTTCTCAGCCTGATCCACCTTTTTTTCATGACATCTGTCTGTGTACATCTTCAATAAATAGCCTATGAGTAGAATCAAGTTTATAATTTAGTTTTATTTCATTTTTGTCGTTGCCAAACACATCTAAGCTCACAGCGGAGCATAAACCCTTAACATTAGTGCATTAAAGTGCAGAAAAACAGGCTTATAAAAAGCAAACCACAAAGTCCATTTAACAGCTTCTGCTTGTATCACACGGGAGTTTATCGGAGCACTTAGGAACTTCGTCTTGACTGAGCTTCAAAAAGCCTGCTAAATGGATCTTGCAGTGAAAATGTTCTCCTGTTTCAACTTTTCAAACTACGACTCTGTGCAAGTACAAAAGAGCTTGCGTTTTTTTTTGTTACAGAGACAATGTCATACCAAACCAACACACACACGCTCACACTACAGTATACTTGGCAAACTTTCAGTACATACAAAGCTCTGGTGGGAAATCATGGAATTAGACCTTCATGCTCATGCTCTTCTAGACCCTGTGGACCGACTGAGCTCCGCAATGTCATTCTGAGGAGAAACATGCTACACCTCTGCAGTGGACACACACAGTCGCACTCAGCAGCAAGGCCTCCTTTCTCACTTTAATTAAACCCTTTGAATTATTCATTGATTTACACTAAGCATAAGTTATATCCTTTACATTGTCCATAGAACTGGATGAACATTTTATAGTCATTGCTTACTATAGTTAGACTGGACCTTTGATCACTGTTGTTATCTTCTCTATGACAAGTTTTATGACTGTAATTTAGTCAAAAAAATTGAAATTGGAAATAAAACCAACAAAGGAAAATATTCTGGATCCCTTTTCCCGACTTTTTAGTTCCCGCTGCTTTCGCTGTATTATACCACTTTGATGGTTTTCTGTCACTTATCACAGGCTCCGTCTTAAAACTGGAGTCTAACATGCTCCCTCTCTGCCTTGCTCTCTTTCTCTCCCCTATCTTTAATAATGTGCTTGAGCGATGCTAATGAATGGTTCTCACACTGCTCCTCAGCCTCATCCCCCTCCATTCCCTTTCTTCTTCTTCTCTCCATCTGCCTGCTGGATCTGTCAGAGAAAGAGATTTCTCTTCTTCGGTTATGAGACTCCCTCAGGGTGATTCTACAGGAAAACTCTGATGACTTTCCTCATTTTTGGGCGGCCTCATGATGGAAGGTCTGACTATTTCTGGTGGACTGTGCATCTGAGAGGCTCACAGTTGCGGAGGGAGTGTTTGGGCAACAGGGTGGATGATGCACAGTGTGTAGGTGGCCCTGTTGACACATGAAGGTGTGTTTGTGTATAGACGTATAGTTCTATGCTCTCTTGATGCACGAAGCAGAAGAAGAGCCGTGTGTGATGCTCTGCACCACCATGACTAATGTCGGGACTGGCAGTTATAATGATTATTTTTTACAGTGCAAAAATTGTATCTCGACTCATTTGTTGACAAATCAATAAGCTTATTCAAAGACTGTTTTATTTGTCTAATACTGAAATGTATTATCAGGCAAAAACATTTTTATCAACTTTGATTGAGTTAAAAATTGTCAAAAACATTTGGGACTGTACATCTAGAATATTTGGATCAATGACGCTCCAGTATAAAAAAAAAAAAATCAGGTGATTTCCTAAAGATCTGGTGGTGGTATGGATATCCACCATGCACAAAATAACCCTGTAAAAGAAATGCACTGGTTAGTATTTCTGCATTAGTGATGAATTAAATTACTGCTGTGCGGTTCTCAGACAAAGCAATTCAGTTGAGATTTCTTCTCATCTCTCATCATCATCTGATCGATCTTTAATTAATTCTGCTTTAAGAATTGGTGCCTTCTGTAAAGGTAAAACAGGACTGCAACAAGTATACTTTTGATTTCAAACTCCTTAAAGTGCGTTTAAAAAGAGCAAACAAATCAACATGAATATATACAAAATACAATACTGTTCCCATAAAAGTAAATGCTGCCCAGAGAGTGAGCTGCCTTGGCGGAGGTTTGCACTCCGCTTAGTGAAAATGCACATTAATCAAATCATTTAGCTGGAGGATCAAGGAAAATGCACAAGGAAACAGATCTGAGTGCACACATGCCGAAAGATGTAGCAGTTCAGCAACACGGGTCACGTAGCTTTAAATAATGCTCAATTAAAAATTATAATGTTACTGATCATGAGCGCTTTTTCTCTGGAACAGGCCTTTATACCACTTGTTCATTCACTTTTTCTTTATAAACTCATCATCTTCATCACCTCCTTCCACTTTTAGTTTCTAACTTTCTCAGAATTTTAGTTCTTGCCATCTCTCTCTCTCTCTGTCTCTTCCAGCTATGAAAACAACCTCAGATAGCCAGTTCTGTTTACTTCATTTATTCTGGCTCCACCCTCTTATTTTTTTTTAGCCCTCCCTGCATTCCTACTGTGTGCTCGTTTGCCGTTTGCTAATCTCATTCTTAATTTTTTCCCTCATGTTTTGTTATTCTTGATCCTTGTCTTCATTATTCTGTTCCAAAAGTCTGTAACTCCACCCTGCTCTACACCCATCCAACCTTTTCTTCCTTTATCCACTAAGCTGATGTGCCAGTGTGGATCAGATAATCAAGTCTTGGCTTCCCTGCATGCACTAACTGGTACATGTGCATGTGCAGTTAAATAGTTAAAAGGAATGCAGCTGGAGAAACGGTTTGTGGCCCCAGTGCTTTGTTAAGGACTGGCAGATAAACAATTAAATTGCACACTAATTGACAGCATAACCCAAGCAGACAAAAGACTTCCTGTTCTATGTCTGACCTGTGAACTCGGTTTGTGACTCCTACCCCCTTCATGCTAGCCACGGGATGAAAGTATGTCATCATGGGATTGTTCTCAGAAAAGATTCATGGTGATTTTAGAATGAACCTCGCTTTGGGAGTAGAGTGAAGGGACTGTGGGAAATAGAAAATGAAAGACAGATTCATACACATCCACACATGAATAACAGTGTTTGGGTTTCATTGGAGAAGATAGGGGTGGATTGACAGAGCTTGCAGAGCAAAGCTTCAACTATGCTGACAAGATATAACAAGAGAGGAGTGGAAGAATTGTTTTCATGTGTGGAGAAAAAGCAGAGGAGGCAGTGTTATCTAAGTCCTTGAAAGCAATTTCCCAGAGCAGAGTGAGATATAGATGGAGAGTGAAAGAGAGGGAGGTATGTATAGACGAGAGAGCTAAATGGGGACAGAGTATGAGTACTCGAGACATCAGGTTCATCTGAGCTTCTCTGTCATATGACCTCTAATCATTATATCCAATGCCAGGAAATTGCAATCCTTTTCCCTCGTTCTGTTTTCTTAATTGACTGCTCTCCAATCACCGCAAGTGTTACGAGTGGAAACCACATATGAAATATGAGCTTTATGAATCTGGGATCACGCAGACCAGAAGCAAGTCAGCAGGATATTATTTGACATTTGTACCTCATGACCTTGGCTTGGCCTGCTTTCTCTGAAGCCCGGGCCTGAGGAGATGGGCATTATTTGCTCTGGACCTGCGATGGGAATCTGTACAGAATCTGTTGATGTCCTTAGAGTAAAATAGATGGTGGTGAGGATAAAGTTTCTCTAGCTCAGCTCTATCCCGCAGCATGTACACTTGATTGGCGGTGCACTTTTTTTCCCTTTATCTCTGTTTATCTGTGATTTATCTGCTTCAGCAAAACCGAAAGAACAAGCAGGTTACTGCTACTCCAGCCTGCCAAAGTCACCGTGTACGTATCTGTGCTTACTGCACTTGCAATTCTGTCTCCAAAATAGGAAAAGTTTTGGGGACATGTTGGGAAAGAAGCTTATTTACTTTATTGCTGGTAAGGCAGCTTTAAATCTTAACATGATGACAAAACTCTGGGGAGCAGTTGGCAAAAAATAGTGCCACCATGTATCACTCCACATGGCTTCAACATCTTGTTTTTATATTCTGGGTTTTGTAAGGATTTAACAAATGAGATAAAAGATACTAATCTGTGAGTTTTAGATGTGCCAGTTGGCACTTTTTGGATATTTTCCACTGAGGTATGCTAGCTTTTCTCCACCTTGTCTGATCCCGTAACTCTGAATAACTCTTCCTTCCACAGTGCAAACAAATGCACGTTAGATTTATTGGCCAACCCTGAAACGATTAAACAGAAGAAGTTATGGCAATCAGAAAAAAGGATTCTCTTCCCTCAATAAACATGAAGCCATAATTTTGAGCAAAATGCAACTGAAATATATCAAATGACAGATTTATTTATTCCGACAATTAATCACTGAGGAAAATGTGCTTGATATAAACTGAATGTATACCAATCAAGTACATTTCATTTGTCTTGTTACAATGATTACATTGTAACACATGTAACAAAATTACATGGAATATGTTCATATAAATGAATAAAAGTCACCATCTTGGGCAGGATTTTTGTGTGAATGGTTGCTTGTTTGATTTTCTTAAACCTTAAGTGTATATAAAATATCCTCAGAGCTGAGAAGCTGCCTTTAGTGCTGAAAACTGATAAATCACCTCTGCTCATTGTAACCTTCCAAGTGTTCCATGCATTTGAAAATGGAGACCTACGCATCCTATACTACTGCTTAAACACGAACAATTAAAAGCACCCTCATCAACATGTCAGAATTTATTCTCTTCTAGCAACTAATTTTTTATCTGCAGTCATCTAATTCTACTTGTCTCTCCCTCTGCTCTCCATTATCAGGCTGCTGCTGAGTTTGCTAAGACCCACCTGCCAGAGGCTCTGCGCCAGCAGCTACTGACCTATGAACGGGAGAAAGACCGAGACAGGGAAAAAGACAAGGAGAAAGATGAAAAAAGGGAGAGGATAAGCCTCTCCTATCCCTCCATCCTGGAGCAGCAGATACTGATGCTGGACAGAGAAATGCTGGAAAAGCTCTCTGCCACTTACAACGAAGCAGGTGCGTATTTACCCGTTCACAGAACTTCACACATGATACGTTCTGCAAACATGCCAACTTCCTGCCCTTTTCTTTTTTGTTTAGATGCTGCATTTGTTCAGTAGATAGCAACTATCAAAACACACACACACACACACACACACACACACACACACACACACACACACACACACACACACACACACACACACACACACACACACACACACAGTATTTCAGCCTACACCTGCAACCACAAAACTAAAGAGCATACATATAACACAAGATGGAAGCAAAAGGTGTTTTGCTGCAGTGTCCCCTGTAATGGTACACACAAACTATTTTCATTTGACGGCTGCTGAATAGTGACTGTCAGCACCCCAAGGCCTTGCTTATTCAGCTGTTTAAATACAAGTTGATCTTCACAAGGCTTGTAGTAATTATCTCAGGAGGCATGCAAGGAGAGAGTGGTAATGCAAGAGAGAGAGAGGGAGACAGTGATGGATAGAAAGAGGTAGGAAAAGGCTCAGAGGAATGGATTCATGTGCTGGAAGTGTGATTATTATTTTTTTTGTATTGGTTAAAGCTATACAGTATAGGGAAATGGAAGCCCAGAACCACAGGCAGAATAAAACGAGAACAATAAATACAAAACAGAAAGACACACAAAGGGTCGATGGCAAAGTCCAATCTGAGTGCAACAAAACAACCTCAGGGAAGAGAAGGAGGAGAACGATGTGGACATATTCATGAACATAAGTGATTTTGTGCGAGTTTCATAGCAAGTCTTCCTTCTGCGCCGCCTTTATTGGATTATTGAACATAAAGTCAAGAGAGTTTAAATATGGATCGTAAGATTATTTCCTGGTCTCACTGCAGTGACATTCTGCAACCTCAACAATTCAGCATTTCTGTGGGAAGGTCACTTTTCCTTCCAGTGTCCCGGTTAAACTGAAGGTGAGAGAGTAAACGGAGGAGGAAGGAGTCTCGAGTAGGTCTCTGTTTACAGAATGTGCCTTCAGAGTTGTAACTGCAAAGTTTTGTCTGTGTGGACGATGTTCTTCAAGTGCAGTTAATTGCAAAGTTACTCAGAGCAGCTGTAAAAAACTCAAATGGGGCAAGAAGAAAAAAAAAACATGTTGCCTGAATTAATCATTGTAAACATGCATCACAGTTCAAAGGCCGAGCCTCTCACTTGTAATAGTGCTGTGAGCTGAGCTGACACTTGAGACGTGCTCATTTGAAGTGTTTTTTTTGTACATTTTTGGGGGTGGTGATCATCATGTTGCCGCGTTCCCAGGTCTTGAGTTATTTTAGCGATGCGGTGACTTCATGCAGTTTCACCGCCGCTTGCTGCATTGCTGATTCAGACAGATCTACCTTTCAGATGCAGCTGAATTACCTGCCTTTGTTTCCGCAATTAAAGGAAAATCAATTTAAACGGTAATCAAGGCCGAGCAGACAAAGCAATTAATGTGTGCGTAGCTAATACACACACTCCATACTCGCCGACCTTCTGTGATGTAAACGGGTGAATTTTTCCTGATTCATTTGAACACCTTCGGCACCCACACCTGTGTAACACGAATGTTAACTGTAAGTCCTAGACGTGCCGTGGAATATAAAATATAATCCTTTATTTTATGGCGTACAGCGCCTGCATGGATGAGGTTACTCTTTCTGTAACGAGCAGGAATGAAGGTCAAATCTGTGAAAAATTAGATATAGCAGGAATTCTCTCATTCAACTGATGAGATGAGGGTAAAGAGAAAGCATGGAGGCTAAATGAAAACCTGCATCAACAGCTGACACGTGTATCACATCTAAGGTGGCGAGGCGGTCACGGGTATAAAAGAGCCCCCGAGAAGGCCTCGCATCCTTCTGTGAATGCTGACGTGTGACATAGGCTGTTAACGAGGTCAATTAAAACCAGAGTTGGAGCTTTCAGTCTGAAGACAGCTTATCTTTCCTTCTCAGAGAAGGTTTGGTTCTGCCGCTGAAGTCACTTGCTCTTCGATGCTTTATCCTCCACCTCCTTCGCTGCCTCTCCATCTGGAGATAATTATCGACTTTCTGATCTGTCACTCCCAAAAGAGGCCAAAAGTAAATCTCCTGTCCTGATCCCGCTGCCTTCTTCTGTTCTTAAGCGGACCTGTTGCATTGAGTTTCAAAGATACTTTCCACACCTCCATTTGGTCGTATCTTTTTCTTATGCCCCATCCTTCTTTTTGGACAGCACAGCGAGACAGACTGACATGATGCTTCTAGATAAACTTGCAATCTCCATTACAATAAATGGGCTCCTGTGTTGTCTAGTTCAGGGATTGAATTTGCTGCGGCATTTGTTGCAGCTTTCTTGTAGGTGTCTCGGGGGACTCTGCTGATCAGGTAATCGTGCATTCTTGTCCTTGTATCTGATTCCCCAATCGCATCGTTTAGGGCGCACAGCTCCCTGCTTTCTGTAGTAATCGGGGGGCCTAAATTGAGCTAGCAGGGGAGGGAGTGAGACAGAATAGAGATACACACTCTCAATTCAGCTCCACGTCCCCAGGACAACAGCGTATCAGATTTATCCCCCTGTTCATTCATCCCTGTGTTGTTTAGCAGCGAACATAAGCGCCTCAAAGAAAGATAAGGAAGATGGGACTTTGATGCAGTGCCCAGGAGATTAGAGTCTATTATGGAAACTGTCTCCTTAATGCTGTATGGTATTCTGCTTGTACCAATCTTTATGTAGCTGGGTGACGTGTCCACAAGCAACAACAGAAAAATTTACTGCTATGCTTTCGTCCAATAATCAGCAGTCAGCAGAGGCCACGCTGACCGGTTAACCATGTCATCATGTCAAAAAAAATCAAGGCGTCTGTCTATTTTATTAAGAAACTTTTTAGGTTGGGAATGTAAGATTTAAATATGTGCAGAAATATTATGTGCACCATAGTCTGTCTCTAGGAAGAAGAAAATATTTGTAACAAATACAAAAGAACTTTTTTGCACAGCAGAAATTAAATATTCATGTACCAGCCTTATCCTACATGGCATCATTCTATTCAAACTGTATCACTGCACAGTATATCACATCCTCTCCAGTTCTGACCTCTAAGAGACACTGTAAGGGTTCCCAGAGGTCGCCGGTCTTCATTGATTTTCGTCTTCAAATCTCTCAAAAATGAAGCTCCGCTTAGTGAGGCACCACTCGTTGTGTTTATGTTTTTGTGTTTCTTTATTAATCGTTTTATTTTAGTATGTTCAGTATGCCACACATTCCCCTTCGGGCAAATATTTGTTTAAACCAAGTGTGTTTGGTGTAGTTTTTTTTAAACCCTTCTCGTTCAGTGCATGTGGAACAAGGCTGTGTAAACTGTGGCGGATCCGCTCCTTTTTTTCTTTTTCTTTTCGTAATAATGCCAGCTACATATATAAAGTGAGGTCAGACTTGCTTTTTCATCAAATCATTCTGAAAGTTTGTTAATTATATATATGCTTTTGCCATAACAAGAAGTCAAATAGGTTTGTCATATTTAAGGTTATACCGCTGTGTCAAACACAGTAACCTGACATGCACCTCTCTAACTACATATCACCATCAATAGAGACCACCCACGTTTAAATACAGTAATTTGCTCAAATTTACTCAGTTGGTCTACGTGGAATAATGTGAAAAGATCATTTGAGCTACGGCGTCATGTTTAAAAACTGACCATGAACTTGGTCTCCTACTGCCTAATACTACAGCTAGAGTGGTTGTTGAAGTTGTCTGAGAATGTTGGCTCTTATAACTTATTTTTGATCATAATCAGACAAAACTCAGCCTCCTGACTATGTCTGTGCTGCTACTTAAACAGAAACAGTTGACTAAGTATGACTGATGGCTGTTGTTACTTTAAAAAGCACTTTAACTAAATGTTTGTTCAAACAAAGTTAGTTTGCAGCAGTTTCTTTCAAACTCTGCAGCTTTGTTTATGAGGCAGAAGAAGAAATGGTTTAAATTTTGGTGCCAGTAACTACGAATGCCATCAGGGTGTTATGATCCCAACTAATCACTGTGAAGGCATCAGACTTTTTCATGCATGTCATCACAAGGTCGACTTTCTGACCTGAAACTGATGGATATTTGGTGGCTGCACATCACTCTGTGGTGTTTAAAGAATGAAGAAAATTATTTCTGGGATTAGGTAAATAAAGTGAGAATAGAACACAGTGATTAAAACCTTGTCCGTTATAAGGTTCGGCCGGATGACTTCCCGGCATCGGTCGGGCGATGGGGGGTATGTGGCGGGGCGTGCTCTGCGGTGCCGCTGCAGGGGAGATGGACTCACCTGCACGGCATGTGCAATCACGCCTCGCCGGCTTAAAAGTCTGTGCTGTCATGTTGTTGTTGTTGGTATGTGTTGGGCTGTGAGCTGGAAAGTTACAGCCCACTGTGTGTACAGCAACTGTGGGAGTAATAAAGATGCAAAAGCATGCAAACATCATTGGGTGTACCGTCGTATTGTTACACAGCTATATTGCAATAATGTTAGGAATGTGTCAACTTTTTGCAAATGAGCCCCAGACCATGCCATCTTATAAGCCCTCTCTCCATGCTTCCAGTCTCTTTACAGCAGATTCAGAGGAATCCTCCAGTCATACATGATATAATTTGGGAGTCAACCCCTCCCCACAGCAGACCTCAGCATTCCCCTGTCTGTTATGGTCAAAAGGAGGAACAGATTATGACTGATCAGTTTGTAAGTATTTAAAAACAGACTGAATGGTAGGAAAAGCTATGACATCAACTTAACACTGAAGAAAACTAGTGTCAAACTTGTTTGACGGGCTCCGATGTCAGATACACGTCACTGTCACACCTCCGTTTTCCTGAACTCACCATGTAAATAGTAAGGTTGTTTTTGTGTGTGGGTGTGAGACGAATTCGCTCTCACCTTAGAATTCAAGTTTTAAGTCTTTGCAAGATTGATGTTGTTTCTAAAAGAGGTAAGGTGTGTAAGGCCTCAGGGCGTTAAGCTTTTGATTTTTTCTGCACCCTCTTGTTTGTGGGAAGGGAAGTGAAACTGGAAGATTAATTATATTAAAGGTTAACTCTGCCAACATTCAGGTCTCGAGGTCTACTACACAAGTTGTATAAAGATCAATTAATGTGAGAGTGCAGCATCAGAGAGTTTTGGCAGATAGGTTGCGTGGAGGGTAAGGTGGACACTGGGTTTTCATCAAGAAAGGAGAGCCTTAAAAAAGACAGTGCTTTCCTCCCCTTACCCCCATCTTCTTCCTGTTAAGAGGGAGTTTTTCCTTTCCACTGCCGTCAAAGGGCTTGCTCACAGAGTTTAATCGTTGGGGTTTTCACTGTATTTTTGTATACAAAAATGTATTTAGGTCTTTACCTTACAAAATAAAGCGCCTTGAGGTGAATGCTGTTTTGATTTGTAGCTATGTAAATAACATTGAAGTGAATTGAATTCCTCTGTTTCTGCTGTTTATATTATGCATGCATTTCAGCTTTAGGGGAGGAACATTAAAGTGGATTAAGGTTTGACTTTGAGAACCAAGCTTCCTGAACTAGACTAGAATAGATATGGTCTTAGCTCAGTTAAATCAGTGCTTCTGCAGTTTGTGATCAAATCTTCTACACTGCTCACAAAAATTAAAGGAACACTTACTGTATTGGGCCTGGCATGAAATTAATTAAACCTGTCTGATAATTCCCTGGTTGGTTAAGCAGCTGAGGTCATTGTCAATCACTTTCAGCTGTATTGGTGTTCATGGACTTAACGACAGGTGCACTAAAGTGGCAACAACTAGAAAACCCTCAAAACAGGACTGGTTTTACATGTGGAGGTCATTGCAAGTTTCCCCCTCTTGATCTTTTTTGGCTGGTTTTCCACTCGTGCTAGTTTTGGCTTGAGTAATTATCCCTACTGGCAGTATGAGGCGATTCCTTAACCCTACAGAAGTTGCACAGGTTGTCCAACCTCCAGGATGGCACATCCACACGTGCTGCAGCAAGAAGGTTTAATGTGTCTCCCAGCACAATCTCCAGAACATGGAGGAGATTTCAGGAGATTGGCTGTTATTCTCGGAGAGCTGGACAGGGCCGTAGAAGGTCCACAACCCATCAGCAGGACTGATACCTGCTCCTTTGTGCAAGGCGGAACAGGCTGAGCACTGCTCGTGCCCTACAGAATGACCTCCAGAGGGCCACTGGTGTGAATGTCTCTACCCAAACAATCAGGAACAGACTTCATGAAGATGGCCTGAGGGCCCGACGTCCTGTAGTGGGCCCTGTGCTCACTGCCCAGCACCGTGGAGCTCGACTGGCATTTGCTCAAGAACACCAGAATTGGCAAGTCCGCCACTGGCGCCCTGTACTTTTTACAGACGAGAGCAGGTT
>VURO01016755.1:4416-21610 GCA_015108175.1 Pelvicachromis taeniatus
CACCTGACTGGAGCTCTGCTTGTACGTCCTATATGTGGAGACAAAGTAGTTGAGATTCAAAGTAGTGAAAGAAGCATGAAGTAAACATCACAGCAGTGCTACAATTCAACTTTGTCTAGTAACGGCAGTCCACAGCTGTCGCATTAGTAATTTCTCTGGGTTAAATATAGAGAGAAAGCAAAGCAAACCAAGCATATTAGTGCTTCCACTGCATGCTCACAATGAGAGTAATCCATTTATCTGCCACCTTATTCACTCAAAGCAGTCGCTTGTGCAAAGAAGCCCACCCACACAGTCTTCAGTAAGTACATCTTATTAGAAACAAGCAGAGATTGCAGATAGCATAATAGGCAGCATGAAGTCAGTAGAAAACATGAACTATTCTGTGCTAGAATCTGTTCACAAAAAATGACAATTCAAATCACCATTTTCCTTGGTAAAACTGTGATGGATCGCATGAACCAACGCCAGCAAAACACATTTAGCTACTCTGCGCACAAAAAATACAGTAATGGAGTATTTCGGGTTTTTTCAAGGTGACACCAAGGGATCATGAACAAGCCTTAGTCTGACAAGCTGAAAGCAAGAACTAAACTGATCTAACTGTAGATTAACTCTACAGTACACATGTTTAGTACACTATGCAGAGTGTTTTGTGTGTATATGAGTTCATCACGTTAAAGTCTAACACTATTAGTCTCTTTTGTGTCTGATCATTTTATTCTTGTAGGCATACATTTCTGCTGGTAGTGGTTTGGCAATGAAAACTATCAACTCAAGGCTGATGCTGTGGTCTTCATCACCAATGGTGTGAAAGGCAGAAACTCCTAGTTCAAGTCAAATGTGGTTGTAACATAAGGTTAAGTTACCCAGCTTCTGGCATGAAGATAATATGACAGTAAGGCAATATGACATCAGGAACAGCAGGCCAAATAAAAGACATCACATTGCAGTAGGGTCAGCGGCAGCATTAACTGCAACATAATTATCCAGGCACTCTAGAACATGACTGTAAGCATTTTTTGAAAATTTAAATATAGAAATGTGGCATGTTCCATAGTACTGATTTTGAGAATTGAATTAGTTAAAATATTTCAAAGGACTGTAAATAATTTGCTACTGCAGTGAAAGTGCCTTTGTCACTTTATTCACATCAGCTTAAAAATGACTGCTCTAACAGCTACGGGACCAGGCCAAGAGCCAGACGAGACTTTTTGGAGGACCTGGTTGCTCGGTCTGGCTCTTCCACAGCACTGCAGCCACTCCCCCAGGCACTGATGCTCCACCAGATGGAGGAGGGAGATGACCCCCAGGCATTCCTGGAGGTTTTCTGGGCCACAGCAGAGGCATCTTGGGGGCCTGAAGAGCAATGGACACCACAGCTACTGCCTCTGATATTGGGGGAACCCCAGACAGCAGTCTGCTCATGGTGGCGAAGGGGCCAGTTTGAGGATGTCAGTCAATTGATTATGAACAGCCTAGGCCATGTGCCCGAGGACTACCACCAAAACATCTTGGGGTAGTGAATGGGGCTGCATGATCACCCAATCACCTGTGCCAGGTGGCACCCGGTCACGCAAAGGTGGAGGCTCAGCTGCTGGATCTGATCATTCTTGAGCAGTTTGTCGAGGGACTCCTGGCAGGAACAGTGGAATGGTCTTCTGCCACCACTGTTTTATGGGCCAAGAACCACCTGGCACCGCAGCCAGCTAGCCTGCTGGTGCAGCCCCAAGGAGGAGGCTTCCTTACTCCACCGAGCAGGAGTGTTGGAGGTGCATGCGGACAGGACACCGGCATCAGGAGTGTCCGATGACGCAACCACTGAAGGACGCATTGTGTTAAGGTGCCAAGGGCTATACATGAGGCAATGGTGGGCTCAGGGTACACACAGACCCTGCTCCACCAAACCTTGGTTTGACCCTGGGCATTGCTGGAGGTAGCGTGGATGCATTTACGACCTTTAACAGCATGTTGTGTCTGTGCTGTGTACAGCGGTGATGCAAGGTCATCCAACGCTGACTCTGGGGAGGAGACTGAAGTGATTCACTTGATGGGAGATATGATGTTAAAGCAGTCTCGTGACAAAACTCTATGCTCAGCTTTTGACCAAGTGATAAAAATTAATGGTCACATAGTGCGCCCTGTCACAGCGCTGGCCTACCTGAATTTTGTAATAATCAGACATAGGCAGTATTGGGTGAGTCTCAACAGTCGCACAGAAGAGGAACACACCCAGTTGTTGGTTCCTAAAAGCTGCCGGGAATTTTTTTTTCAGGTGCCAAAAAGTTGATTGTGTTCATCTGGACAAAGCGTTTTCAGTGGGAGAAACGTTTCGTCATCATCCAGGTGACTTTTTCAGTCTCAGCTGACTGCAGGTTTCCAACCTTATAAACAGCACATTTGCATAATGAATGAAATTAGCACCACTGAAGGAACAATGGGCTGGGAGGTCTTTAAATCAGCGTCTACAACCCTCAGATTGACGGGTTTGTGGCTGAATGTGGCAAAGTGTTTGTATTGTTCCATTTTCCAGCTCCAAATTACCCACCAAGTGGGAAGGACAACTTTATGTCAACTAAAAGGTGGTGCGGTCAGACAGGGGAAGAGCCACAGTCACAGAGATATTTCTCAACCTCCTGAAAGCATGGCGATAGGCTGAAGCCGCTTCTCTGGTTAGCCTGGTGTAGGAGAGAGAGGATTTGTAGCCTGGAGGTGCCAAATTCCACTATTCCCACCTCTCCCCATTGAGATGACCGTCTCACACAGACCCAGAGAATGGATGTTGCTGAAATGCAACAGTGTTTTGCAGAAGTGTTTTCCCCCCAGTCTGGCCATATATAGAGCACCTTTTTAAAACGCGTCTGGGTGTGACGGTGCATTCACAGCCTTACAGGTTACCTGAATGTAAAAGAAAAATTGTTCATAAAGAAGTTCAGTTCAGATGATAAAGGTGTGGAGGAGTGCCAGAAGAGTCACATAGTGCTTGGTTTAGCCCTGTAGTTCTTGTATATACAGTTCTGTGGTGACTGCCGTGTCACATTTTGATGCTTATGCCATGTCCCGGGTCGACAAGCTCCTGGACCGGATAGGCATTTCACGGTTTTCATGACGCTGGAATTAACCAAGCGCTAATGGCAGATTCCCTTATCTCCAGAGTCTAAAGAAAAACATCCTTCTCCACTCTATATGGTTTGTACCAATTTGTCACACTTTCGTTCAGCTTGTTCAGGGCCCCAGCTGCTTTCCAGTGTCTCATGGACCCGGTGTATGACATCATCATCCATAGTGACACCTGGGCAGAGCATTGCAGTCCAAGAGTCTCTGAGGCAGATGGGGCTCACGGCCAACCTGAAGAAGTGTGCGAGCGGACAGAGGGTACAGTATCTGGGGTACCGCTTGGGAGGTGGCAAGTGTGCCCACAGGTGGTGAAAACAACAGCCATCGTATCCTGCCCATGTCCCAAGACTAAAAAAAAAGTGAGGCAGTTCTTGTGACTGGCTGATTCATGCTGAACTTTGCAGAGCTCACCAGCCTCTTGACTGATCTCACCCGAAAGGGTGCCCCAGATCTGATCCAATGGACAGAGCTGTGCAGGTGATGAAGGCTCTATGGGGGGCCTCGCTCCACATTAAAAGCTCCACAGTGTGATCATGGAAAAAAGCTGCAAATAAAACAGAACTAGTACTCCAACAGTGTGTATGTGTGGGTCTTTTGTGTCACACAGCCTTTAATGTGCATCATGTTTGTCTGTTACTGGGAGCGGTGTTGCTTGATCAACATATACAGACACATCAAAATACAGTCTTGTGTCTTGGATTTATTTATTTTTTCCTGTGAAAATATGAAATAATGTTTATAAAATGGTTCATCTTTTTCATTGTCCATTATTCTTAATTGTACAAAGGTGAAAAGCAGATGCTAGCATACTAGCAGCAACAGTAAGCCCCAGATGTAATTAATAAGTGACATGCATTAGTGTTATAGCCAATAAAGCAAGCAGAGTGTTAAAAGGCACTTGATTTTTGCTTACCTTGATAATGTCTTCAGCTGTTCTCTCCACCTCTTTTAACCGCTTCACCACAATTTCTTCATTGGCAGAGATATTGAGCTCTTGTGCTTCCAAGGCCTCAATCTCCTTCTCCATCCTGTACAATTGAGTATAATGAACAGTGAACATCATCCCCACAGACACAGAGGCCAGGGAAGCAGAAGAACATCACATCAAGCAGGCCCTGAGTAAATGTGGTTATCCCAGCTGGACATTTGTCAAAGCTGGGAAGGCACCTAAAGAAAGCTCCAGCCGATCCAGGAGAGAAGGACAACCGCTGCCTAAGTGAAAACCCGTAGTGATCCCGTCTGTGTCAGGAGTAGCAGAACAGCTGAGACCCATTTTCTCTAAACACTGCGTCTCTGTGGCTTTTAAATCCCAAAACACGCTGAATGGTACTCATGGGCTTTGGTCAATGGCCTTTGATCAGTGGTCCTTGATTAGTGGACATAATCAGTGGTTGTTGATCAATGGTCATGAGAATTTGCATATTAATGATCAAGGAACTGACCTCCCAGCCCATTGTTCCTTCAGTGGTGCTAGTTTCAGTGATTATGCAAATGTGCTGTTTATAAGGTTGGAAACCTGCAGTCAGCTGAGACTGAAGAAGTCACCTGGATGATGATGATGATGAAACGTTTCTCCCACTGAAAATGCTACGTCCAGATGAACACAATCAACTTTTTGGGATTCACCTACTTGATTTGCTAGTGTGTCCATTTTGGGATGTACTGTGAGCTTCGGTGCAGGTTTGGGTTACCTGATGATGTTGCTCTGCAGGTGATCACTCTGCTGCTGTTCGTCTTGAGCTTGAAGCCTCATGGCCTCCTGTTCCTCCTCTGACTGCTGACTCAGACCGTCCATCAGCCACTGCTCCCTCAAGGCCTTCTTCTGTCAGTCAACCAACACACAGGGCCTCTGCTTTAGCCTTAAACACAATTCAGTGTTCTTCTCATATTTAAAATGTTAAAATCTCTGGTGACACCTGCCCTGTTTGCCATTTCGCAGTCTCTGCTTTCAAAAACTCATTTCCTTTCCTCTTAAGTAAAAAAAAAAATTTAACTGATTTCTCTAACTGATCAGATATTTTTATGAAACTGGAGAATTTTCAGTTGTTCCATTGGCTGATTTTTTTTTTCTCACTTATTTCAAGCAAAAATATCTTGTATTAAGTTAAAAAAAATCTGCCAAGACAAGTTCTTATATCTCACTGAGACGTTACTCTGTAGCTGATTGTGTCCTATTTTAAGTGTGATGAGATTATTTTAACTAGAAATAAGACAAATATACTTCAAGTTTAAGATTACAAGATTGGTACAAGATTTTGAGTTTTTGCAGTGCATCAGAAGAAAGGACTTTGGAGGTTTTGGGGGGGAAATATTTTGGGGGCAATTTCAGCAAGAAGCCTCAGAGGATTAATAACTGGTCAACTACTAAAGACTTACAAAGTGGAATGATTATTTTTGGCTTTTTCGCCACTCATTTTTGCTCCATTGGATTATAGTCTCAGAGGAGTCGAAGTCTTTTGTACTGAATCACGGCTTCCCCAGTTGGACTTGGGACAGGCCTGAATGTTACCCTTCTCCTTACCCTCATTGCATTCAAAAGTATAAATTATGTACATTCCCAGTAGCTGGGTGGCTTTAGCTCAGGAGGTAAAGAAGGTCATCTACTAATCAGAAGGTTGGTGGTTCCCAGTCTGCATTACAAATATCCTCAGTCAGAGTATGAATATGTGGGGATGTTAACTAATTCAATACAATTTTATTTATATAGCGCCAAATCACAACAAGAGTCGCCTCAAGGCGCTTTACATTGTAAGGTAGACCCTACAATAATACATACAGAGAAAAACCCAACAATCATATGACCCCCTATGAGCAAGCACTTTGGCGACAGTGGGAAGGAAAAACTCCCTTTTAACAGGAAGAAACCTCCGGCAGAACCAGGCTCAGGGTAACTAGAAAGCATGTAAACAGAAAGAGCATACAAAAAATTGCTTGGGTGAATTAGGCGAGTTGTATCAAGCACTTTGAATCCTCAGCGTAGTGCTGTATGACAACCAGTCCCTTTACCATGCCGTCTTTAGCTCTCTGCGAAACAGTAAAGGTACAAACTTGTATATGATGAGTGTATAGTTCCAAGGTGTTTTAGGTTTCCCCTAGCCTTAAAAATGAACAGATCCCTGGGGTCTATTCTTTTGCTGGTCACTAAAAGGTGGCTGTAGCTCAGTTGGTAGAGCCGGTCAGCTGCTGATATGAAGGTTAGTGGTTTGATCCCTGGCTCTACTAGTCTGCATGCCAAATATCCTTGCGCAAGATACTAACCCCATGTTGCTCTCCGATGCATCCATCAGAGTGTGAATGTGTATGAATGTTAGGTAGAGTACTAAGTATAGAATAAAATGCTTGTATGAATGGGTGTGATTGGGTGAATGAGGTTGTTGTATAGAGTACTCTGAGAGAGTAGAAAAGCGCTATATAAGAATCAGTCCATTTAACCTGGCACAGAGTCTACCTGTGCCAGGTAGACTCTGTGCCAGGACACATCGCACTTGTCCTACAAAGCTATGCAAGGAAGTGTTTCATCAGAGTAGTCAGGCTGACATCCGAATGTTACAAATGTTTATGTCATTATGTGTTTTTATATTAGTGCACAACAAGAATGCAGCTGCCCCTCACTATGCTTTATCATGGAAATAGTTTTATCACTGTTTTTTTTCTTTCACAATATACATCTTTTAACCAACCAGAGATCATTATGGAAAGGATATTTTTTAATACAAATACTTACAAAACCTCAACATTATTATATACATAACTTTTTTGTCTAACGAAACATGTACAGAGCTTTAGAGTAGATACTGAAGTAAGTAAGTAAAATGTATTTATAGAGCGCTTTTCACAGATAAAAATCACAAAGTGCTTCACAATAAAGAGAACAAAGATGAAAAGAATGGAAATACAACAGATAACAATGTAAAACAATAAAATACAACATAAAAACAACAAATTAATTGAAAGCTTGCCTATATAAAAATGTCTTCAGCTGCTTTTTAAAAGAATCAATGGAGTCTGAATGAATGGAAACTGTGGAAGAGAATTCCACAACCACAAAGCCAGATCACCACGAGTTTTAAATCGAGTGCGTGGGGCCACCAGCAGTCTCTGACCTGATGACCTCGGGCAGATGAATGGGGTATCAGCAGGTCAGATATGTACTGGTGCTTGACCATGTAAGGCCCCAAAAGTTCAAACTAAAATTTTAAAATGAAACCTAAAACTTACAGGCAACCAGTGAAGGGAGGCCAAAAGTGGAGTGACATGAGATCTTCTGTTGGTGCCTGTTAAGAGTCGTGCTGCAGCATTCTGCAGAGTCTGAAGATGATTTAGAGCTCATTTGTTAAAACAAGTAAAAAGAAGCTGCAGGCTGTCTTCACTCTGTGTGTTATAAGGTGGTTGAAGATGTTTGGAAGACAGTAAATTGTTTTATTCTGCTGCCCTCCAAAGACAACTCTGTAGTATAATTTACTCAAAATAAAGTTTGATTGTATTTATTTAGCTTTTTTGTTAAATAACCAAAATGTGCACAGTCTGTCAACACTTTTTAACATTCAGTTTGGTGATACGTGCTTTATAATAGTGGATACAATAATGGATATTGTATTAAAATGCAAGAAAAACATATAAATGTTTTAGTTATTTTGCTTATTGTTAATTAAATTTTTTTTTAATTCCTTTTACAAGCATGTTCCCTGTAGTCACTGATATAAGTATTTTTTTAAAAATCACCTGCATTTATAAGGTGATGTCATCACACACAAGTACAACACCAGCAGTGACCAGTTTGCCACAGATGCAGGAAACAGCTCAGTGGTGTGATACTGTTTTAGACAGCCCCCTTGTGGTTAACTGTTAGCTGTGGTTAACTGTTAGCTGTGGTTAACTGTTAGCTGTGGTTAACTGTTAGCTGTGGTTAACTGTTAACTGTGGTTAACTGTTAGCTGTGCTTAACTGTTAGCTGTGGTTAACTGTTAACTGTGGTTAACTTGTGCGTAATTGCTCCTTAAAAAAACCTCAGCTCTATGCCTGAATCACCCCATTTTTCTTCACATTTACAAAATATTTATAACTTATAACTATGTAATGACAAAGAAAATGTGACTTTTACAATGATGTATGAAATACCTTCACTCATATCGGTAGTTATAATATGAACAATAATCCCTAGTCACAAAATGCTACTGCAGTGGGACTCTACTATATATTTGTAAACTAAAGCATCAATGAAAATGTTGAGAAATATAACAGTAAATGAACTCATTAAATATTCATTCTTCCTCACATTCACTGTGTACACGGTTACACACATCCAGTGAAACGTTTTCTACTGGATATTTTACTTTTTCTTTGTAAAATAGAAAAGTACCTTTATGTACTGGAGTTTTAACTTCTCTTCTTCAATCTGTCTCCTTTTCTTGGTAATTTCTTCCTGGATTCTTCTTTTGTCCTGTGAGGGCAAGTCAAACATACATGTGCATCATATAAACATTTACAGCATGGAAACTATTACACCTGTTGTCTTCTCATGCTGACACTTCAACCTTGAGCTGACAGATGGATAGCAACAGCTATAAATAAACAAAAGGCAGCACAGGCTTCATGATGTGACCTACCTGTTGCTTGAGAGTGAGTGCATGTGTGCGTGTCGGTGTCTGTCTGTCCGTCTGTTCACTATAAATGCAACAACGTGCCTTGCTAATTAGTAGACTATGTAGCAAAGACATCTAAAAATTCGATTAGATACATTGGACAGAATAAATCATACAATTTTTCTGGAAAATATCAGGCAAACACTTCTTAGTTGCTTTATTTTTAACTAAGCCTCACTCCTCACTAATATTAGCTCCTAGATCCAGGATCAGTGTGGAATTAAGCCCGAGTAAAAGGGGATCTCCCTGATGATGTCTGCTAGTATTTATGACTCTGTCTCAGTGCATCCATCCATTCTCTACCACTTTGTTCAGGTTGCAGGGACCGCATTCTAAGCAGAGAAGCCCAGAATTCCCTTCATACCTTTTCCAACTCATCAGCGAGGACACAGAGTCATCCCCAAGTCAGATCAGAGATATAATCTCTCCACCGAGGGCCTCCTCCCGGTAACATGTTCCTCAAACACTTCACCTTCACACCAGGAGGCGTGTAGGAGGTCACACGCCTGAAGAACCTCAACTGTCTCCTCTCGATGTGGAAGAGCATGGACACTACTGAGTCACTCAAACCCATTTCTGCCACTTGTATCATGACTTTATTGTTTCGATAACTACTCAGAGCTTATGACTAAAATTAAAATTATTCATTTTTATTTTTATAGTGCCAAATCAAAGCAACAGTTGCCTCATAGCAACTTGTATTGTAAGATAAAGACCCTACAATATAAAGTGCCTTGAGACGATTATTGCTGCCAAGCAGACCCCACAGGTGAGGGTTCATGGTCTCCACAGACACCGCCCAATCCATCTGTAAATCCCATGGGCCACTCTCACATCACTAATAAACCAGACCCTCAGATACTGAAACTGCTCAACTAATGGTAGTAACTCACAAACATGGTTTGGGCACTCCACCCTTTTCAAACTGACAACCATGTTTACAGACTTGGAGGTGCTAATTCTCATTCCTGCCACTTCACACTGGGGCACAAGATCAACACCCAGTGAAACCAACAGAACCACATCAACTGCAAAAAGCCAAAATGAAATTCTGAGGGTACCAAAATGAAGACCACTCCTTCAGGATACTCCAAGGGATGTGGGAAGGGAATGTCTTCTCTAACTCCACTAATCACCTGTTGACTTGTGTGGACAAACTTCCCTGCACCCTCAAATATTCTCAAAACCACATTGTTCCCCCTGAACCCAAGGTGCAACTAATGGATGGAGTCTCCCGTCCTGTATCCTCGTATAGATTTTTCCAGGGAGGCTGATCCCCCTATAACTGGGGTACACCCTCCAGTCCTTCTTCTTAGAGAGGGGAACTGCCACACCAATCTGCCAGTCCAAAAGTATCAATCCAAGCCTCCATGCAACAATGAAGCCAGGACAGCCTCACAACGTCCAAATCCCCCCACACTTATGTTTTTGCATCAGCCACTGCTAGAGCTACATTTTGCTTGCCCTTCCAGTATAGGGTGGCTGTAGCTCAGGAGA
The DNA here is from genome assembly GCA_015108175.1 of Pelvicachromis taeniatus. Classification (NCBI taxonomy): domain Eukaryota; kingdom Metazoa; phylum Chordata; class Actinopteri; order Cichliformes; family Cichlidae; genus Pelvicachromis; species Pelvicachromis taeniatus. The sequence continues at coordinate 14,673 of VURO01016755.1, forward strand.
TATAGCAGGCAGCCTACTAATTGGAAAATTGGTGGTTTGAGCCACCAAGTGACTTCTTTAGTTACTTAGATGAGAAGACGGGGATCACCAAAATGTTTCTCCTACTGAAAGTGCTACGCTCAAATGAATAGAGTCAGCTTTTTGGGTGTGAGTATTACCAAGCAGGAAGTGACGGCAGCTATGAAGACAATAAAGAATGGAAAAGCAGTTGGTCCAGTTGGTGACATACCTGGACCAGTTTGTCCTATCACTGTCAGTGATCACGCACCAGTATCTATCTCTCCGACACAGAAAAGAATCACACCACTAATTAGGAGCACGAGTTCAAAATTCAAGATGATTCAAGATGATTCAAGATGGCGGCGTGGACACACGCAGCTTCTCCCTGTCCCGAAAAAACAGCGTTCATGTAATTGTTTTGCTCTTTTTCTTGTTTTTCACAACGCTCATACAGTCGTGAGCTCCTTCTCAAGATCAAGAGAAACAAATCGCCAAAGCGTCACGACTCACACTAAGGAACTGCGGATTGCTGTGGATGGTACGGCTGTCCTAATTTTTCTCTAGGACCTGGGAGGACATTATTGCGCCTTCCCACCTTCATTATCAAGTGCATTTGTGACAAAGACATATACACAGACACTCACTCTCTGTCTCACGTTCACACTCACACTACAAGACGATTGTTGATTTATCTATTGTATGTATTGTCTCATTTTTGTGTTCCAGGCGCTGTATGTTGGTGCTGTAAAGATACAGCAGTCGGCAATACATTGTGCGTTTCTATTTGTACTCCTTTAATTATAATTTCAGCATTAATCCTGCTGGATTTATAATAATGGAAAAATTATCCCAATATCTTTATTATTAATCAATATTACCTTATGATTGTGACTTTGGTACCCAAGTCAGAATGGGGGAGCTACTAGAGTGGCTGAGCTCTCAGCTACACTGGATTGTTGCTTGACTACCTGTCAGTGTTTTCTAGTTACTGCGAGTGTTAGTCTGTCGCTGTTTAGGTGTGCGCTAACGGCTGCCTCTGTGGCTTTTTCCCAGCAGGAGTGCGGGAACGAGTATCACTGGAGCGACGACACGGAGCACGAGCACCGGGAGGAAGACACGACACGGGAGTCGTGGTGTATTATTTACAGCACTGTAAATAAACGCACTGTTTTCACCGTGCAGTCCTGCATTTGGGTCCTATTTCCCCACACCTCCAGACCGTGACAATAATAACAAAGGCTCTCTAGATGAAGCCAACACATAAGTGCCAAAACTACTTCAGTTATACTAGTTGCCAATTAAGGCTGGCTCCAAAAGTCCCCTCCATTGTTAAAACGTTTTAACTTCAGCCAAGAAATGAGCATGTTAACAGTCTGGTACTAGAAAAGTTTTGGCCTGGAGTTCCTTCATTTTCTCCTTCATAACAGCTGCTTTTATAACTCGCCCAACTGAAGGTTGCAAGAGCTACACGGACACCATCGCTTTGATTGACAGGTGTGCCAACAGAGGCCGCCTCTCATCTGTGTTTGTGCTATTGATGCCAATCTTAATAGAATTAAGTAAGAAACAATGTGGGCTGGTGTTACGTACATGAAGTCTGTGCTCTAGTTTTAGTGAGTGCTGATAATTATTCACCGCTCCAGAACCTTGTCTTATATCATCATCAGTTAGTGCTTTATGTGAACATCTTTCTGCCTCAGACAAAAGTGATGCAGCCTCTCTGCACATTGACAGGGGAATTGACTTGCACAGCTAGAGCTACAACTCTTTTCTGGCTGGATTTCTTTCTACGCCATCTTGCAAATACACACCCACATGTTTTATTTTCAGGCTGTGCTTTGGTAACAACGCTTGTTCCAGTTCTGCATCCTGACATCCTGCTGAAACAAAATATCACAGCTCTGAATCACAAGAATGCAGGGATTTATACAATGAGAAACATCTAGTGATAAACAGGTATTTTGCTGATATTTATAAGATGGCATTAAAGAGTGTGACTATGAGCTCTTTACCATAATGGCCTGGAGCCTCTACTTGAGGTCAGTCACCAGGATTCACATTCGTCTGACAGTTTTCAAATATGCACCTGTGCATGAATGTGAAGTTCCAGGCAACTTCCTTCTTCAGTCATCGCATTCACGGGATTTTCAGAAACCCTCCAACCATGACCTTGGACATAGACCTTGGCGTGAAGGTAGCTGGGATTTGAACTAGTCTAAGATTTTTAGTAGATTCAGCTATGATGTGAATTTCAAAATCCTACATCACCTCTTTCTCAAGTTATTATAGTCACAAGATTTTCAGAAAATGTGACCTCCAACCTTGAAGGTCACATGGATTCAAACTCATCCGAGACTTTTAGTAGATGCACCTATGGTATGAATTTCAATATCCCTCCTTCATCAAGTTGTCACATTCACAAAATCTGGCATCCGCTTGGCGGGCAGGGTGACAACAATACCCCAATATTTACAGCTGAGGGGTAAAAGCCAAAGACAAATTCCATTATAGTCATTCATTGTAAACAATACATTTCACATTTCAGAAGCTAATATAACTTTCAACAGGACAAAAGACTCAAACTAAAAAGGTATTTTAACTAAAAAGGTGTTTTTTACATTAAGATTTACAGCCTTTCCGTTTTATTACAGTTCCATAAGAGTTTGTTGTATTAAAAAGTGAACTGTGTTTTGAAGATGGACCTACTATTCACACTGTTTCTACCCTAAAGCTACCAGTGGAATTACTTATTTGTTTGTTTTACTAAATCATAGAGACACACTCACCTGATCTCATCACTAACTAACTCATGTGGACTTCCAGCTTCACCCCTCTAGATACAATGGTGAAAAAGGTTCATATTCAAATGTATCTTTGTTATCTAAACTGAAAGAACCCATCACCACCAATTTTTACTTGAAGTAATCTTCAAGTAAAATGAAGATTACTTCAAGTCAATATGTAACAGACTTTTTGGAAAGTGTCTTTCTACTAAAACTACTGAGACTGTAAGACCGCTCTTTACCATGATGGCCTGGAGCCTCTCCTTCAGCAGATCAGCCTCTTCCATGTCCTAAATGAGAGACAAAGCATGTGACAGTTAATCAACTGCAGCTGTGGAGCCACACAGGACATACTGAGAAGGTGGTGAACAGATGTCATCAGGAATAACTTTATGAAACAAAAACATCAGTACTGGAAGACTCCCCTTTCTCCGCTCTACAATGGTCAATAAAGTTATTCTTATTTCTTATAAGTAACCGCTTATTGTTAAAGGGCAATTCTCAAACAGCGTATTCTACCTTTTTATATTGATAATGATTTCTTTTTAGTTTTCATTTAATCATCATTCACGATCATACACATGTTAACATGTGGGTTTAGCTTTAAAACATGAAGTGAATAACAGCACATCATACATCACTCCACTTGGTAAATCTGGGGTTGTAGTTAAATACACGTGTACTTTTGATATTAAACACGGCTGCATAGTATTATTGTCATTTGCACTGATAGCATTACACAATGCTTTACAATGCACTGACATGGGACAAAAGTAAAATAATACTACAATTCACATTTAAAATTTCCATTTGTTTTATTAATATAGAAATATTCTACATTGACCACACAACCCAAAACAGCAGCATATGTAATATAATCTTCACAGGGGAAAGTAGAGCCCTCCACACTAACACCACGACACACAGCAAAGCTAATTAGCTGTGCTTGCTCAACTCAGCTAAGGACCAAACAAAGACACAGTTCCCTGTCGTCCATTTTAATGAATCGTCCCGCGCGCAAGTGTTGACGTTTGCTATTTTATTTGCTCTTACATTTACAGTATTATTTTCTTATGTTTTCTGTTTTATTTATTTATTTATTTTAAGAAAGAAATAAGTCCCACCCCCTCTCGACGTAGCTGTTTGACCTTTAGAAGAGTGCTGCTGAGTTGGAAGCTCATTCAGTTAAAACAATTGATGTTGGCTAAATAACTGTAAGACAGCCAGTGTTGGGATCATTACTCAAGAAAAAATAATGTATTGAACAAATTAAACAAAAACAAAACATTTCTTAAAAGTTATGCGGTACCTAATTAGTTACAAGAAAAAGTTATTATTTTCCACTGCTCATTACATTAACTTCATTCTAATCCGTAGCACATTGAACACATCATGAAAATCACTATCCTAATGAGGACACAAATACGATCTTTCCACAACAAAAACAATGAAAACCAAACCAAAAAGACTTTAACGTGATTTCCACAGTGGTTCTACTTTAAATATGAACAGGTAGAACTGACTGTCCGTCACTTGTTACCTGTTGACAATCAGGCTTTGGCTCTGGGGCAGTGGTGGGCATGCACTGGGCATGTTTGCTGAGAACTTCTCATCTTTTATTTTAATTAAAGAAGCTATTGTGTATTAAAGTATCCTGTGGCTTCAGCTGCTCAGTGTGTCGCCTTACCTTGTAAAGCCATCCTTTGAAATTCGATTTTGGGCTACACACTTTTTTGAATTCTGTAAACTTAAAATAGATTATGGGAAATGGTTTTTATATAGCGCCTTTCTACTCTGAGCACATGATGAAAGTGTTGATCTTCATCTTGCAGTACCTACTTTCTATGTTCTGTCTCACTTTATTTGTTTCCTGATGAGAGGAGCTGAGACAATTTTGGTTTTCTTTGGCTTTTTCCTTTCCATCTCATTCTTAAACACACTGTAAGATATAGATAGGCCTGAATTTAGATGAGGTCACACAAAATACTTACAAACTTGTAGCCTCTTGAATTAATGACGAATTACAATACAAAATAAGTATTTGAAACTCCTGATATCACAAAAAATGTCTCATACCCTAATCATTATATGTATGAATGTGTGCATAATTCTATGATTTTCTAAAGATAAACATCAGACTTAAACTTGGAATAATTTATTTATGTGTGTGGGGTAAATACGAGGACAATCATTCAACAGTTAACTTCATATATGGCCTATAAAAGTGTTAATTATTGTCAATCTGCAGGGCTCACAACCCCTACACAGGAAGTCTGTTTCAGCTCTCTGATCAAAGGGTCCTAATCTCCCTGAGCAGCCTTGCAGGTCAGATTGTATCAGTCCCAACTGTTATGTCAGCTGCCCTCTCAATTGTGGCAATCGTTAATCTGGGTTGGTTTCACAAACCTGAACCGAAGATACTGTTACTTTAAACGGCTGGAGAAACCTGCAAGAGCTATTTACACTACAATAATTGAATACTCACACTTTTGAACCCTTTGTGAAACCTTTGTCCATAATTTAGACTTTAATTGCAGGAGATTTTATTTAATTTGGCAGGAGCAAAGCAAAAACAGAAATAAAAATAATACTTATCACAAAATAATAATCATGTCCCATCAGTCACACTTATCTATTTAACCTATTCTCTGGAGTAGGCAGGAGAGAAGTTGGAGAGGAGAGAGGCACATCCAGCACTGAAGATGTAGTCCATCTCATTGCTTACTGGAAACACTCCAACATGGCAGTGGTAACGATGAACAAAGACAGAGCCAAGTCCAATTTACAAGTTGGACGGTGATCTGATCCCTCTCAGCGTCTCTTCCGACCTGCTCATCTTGCAGGACCAACAGGAACAGACCTAGAATGCCTCAAGATGTTTCAATTTATACTTTGTCAGGTGCTCACTTGTCCCACCTCCCTCTCTGGGAGTCAGTCCCATTACATTTGAACATTCAGTTACATGTGAACACGTTTGACTTCAGGTTTCATTCAGTTTAGATTTCATTAGCACATTAGCATAATCCGTTTTAAGATAAATACTTTTTCTTGTTAAAACTCTGAGTTTGTCAGTCACTATTTACTCACGCTTTTTTACTAAATCATACACTTTAAAAGTGAGACATTCAGAGAGTTACAGTATGTCCTGTGTGCGCACACACACTCACGCACGCATACACACACTCATATCTCACAAGGCCATTTCTACAGTGGTCGTCAGTTAGGCCTGTCTTTCAAAGCATTATTATATTACCTTACACTTCTTTTTATTTATTGTTTTGGGCTAAACTTAAACATATATTTAACTGATCATATTCTGATCAGTATTGAGTATAGTATGTCCACATATCCACATTTCCAATACTCAGACTACACTTCTCTGTTAACATCTAAACAGAATTATATTTTTAAATTGATCTTTTATTGTAATCCTTGGGGGTTTCCTCCAAATCTGGACCAGGCCATCAGTCAGCTTCTGGACAGTCTGAGGTGCAGCCTGGCATAACGTAACATCCCAGAGGTCTTCTACTGGATTTGTCATGGTCCTGGGTCGGGTACCCAGCGTTTTAAGTGGTTGGCATTTTTGTGTATTGTGTCAGGTCCCTTGCCCTCATGTTTCCTCATGTTTCCTGTTTTACTTTGAAGGTCTTGTCTTATGTCAATGTTTCTAGTCTTGCTTCCCATGTCTCGTTAGTTCTGATTTGTCCCTGCTGTGTTCACGCCTGTTCCCCATCCCTCTCTTGTATTTAAGTCTGTGGTTGTCATTAAGTTCTTGTCGGGTCGTCTGTTATCTATGTTCCGTCTTCCTCGCCATGTTTCCCTGCCATGTTTCCTCATTCAGGTTTTGTTGTATTCAAGTTTTGTTCTTTCTGTTAGTGATCAGCATTTAGTTTTTCCCAGTCTAGTTTTAGTTTTAGGTCTTGCTGGTTTGCATTTTGCCTCTTTTATTTTTGTATTCTTTATCAGTCATTAAACGGCTCGCCTTTTGTTTAAGTCGTGTCCACGCTCCCTTTATCTCTGCATTTTTGGGTCCACCTCCTCACCACACGATCTGCATCCGCCAGACCGTGACACACATTATGCTGCGATTAGAAGTTTGTTTTTCAGTTCTGAGATTTAAAGAAGGTTATCGTTAAAACCAAAACTCATAATCTA
>VURO01016757.1:24113-36611 GCA_015108175.1 Pelvicachromis taeniatus
CAAAAAGAAACAATAAAACAAAAAAAAAAACCTAAAAAAAAAAAAAAACTTGCAAAAAAAAAAAAACAAATAAATTAAAAAAAAAACAAAAAAAATAAATTTAAAAAAAAAAAAAAAAAAAAAAAAAAAAAAAAAAAAAAAGCCAAGGAGGGGAAAAAAAAAACTGAAATAGAATATCCTCTTACAAAGTCCTAATCTAATTTCCATCCCCGGAGGGGACAGAAAATCACGGAGAGAACAAGAAAGAACCATCACAAGCATAACTGGACACCAAAATATAAATCTATAAAAGGCCTTTTATTACTCCATTATGTACACTTTTCACAGGACCTCCAAGGAAAAGCTCCAGAGCGAAGCGCCGCTTCTACTTGTGTCATGGAACTTTATCTCCACATTAAAAAGGACGAATAAAAAAAAAGAAAAAGAAATATCCAACAAACAGAGAAACAGCAAGACATTATTTTCTTCTTGGTGCCTTGGGAAACTGCACTCGCTGTACAAGTGTTAGTTGTATGAGCGAGGAAGGGCAGAGCCAAAGGACACAGCATCCAGTGCCACAATAGCACCACCATCCATTTTAGTCTGGCACTGCCAAACTTCCTGCCCATCCACGTCGGGGCTGCAGGCAACATCCATGCTGTCTGTGTGAGGGAAGGAGGAAGTGTCTACTGTTCCTGAGCACGAGCATGCTCCGATCCAAAGCAGTCTCTTCTAATAGATCACTTCATACACTGTGGCCTTCTTGTCACCAGAGCCTGTCACGATGTACTTGTCGTCTGCGGAAATGTCACAGCTCAGGACAGATGAGGACTCCTTGGACTGTTTAAAAAATAGCAAACAAATAACAAAAAAAAAAAAACAACAATTTAATCTTGGAGGCAGTTAACTTATTCAGCAACATTTAAGGTTATGTGGTGATAATTAGCTGACTTCATGGCAAGATTAGATTGCACTGACATCAACTTCTGGCCTGACGGGCCTCAAAAAGGCGTCTTTGTCAGGTCAATAATTCAGGTTCAGTTTTCACTGATAGGATAGTCCTGTCAGACAGCGGTCGTTTTGCCCTTCCTTTTAGAGATCTGTGTGTATGTTTGGCCTGGCTACAGACAGAGCCTATTGATCTGCATACCTGGAATATGCTGGCGCCATAAGGAGTCCTCCAAGCATTCAACAGATTGTCCTTCCCGGTGCTTACAAACCATTTACCTGCAAAGACAACAAAAGTGCCATCAGGACACCTTTCATTAACAAGTGGTAAGAAAAGTACCTACAAATGAAGAGTAACCTTGAGATGACAACAAGCATTTACGCTCGTTTAAAAAAAAAAAAAGGCACTAATAAGGACAGGCAAAGGGTTCTTCACAGTTAAATACGGTCAGCTTTATCTGTTGCTCTTTTTGCGTGTTTGTTCATACCGCAGTAGGCAAACTTGAGGGAAAGGACGCAGCTTTCGTGCAGGTGGAGCTGATATTTGTCGGGCTTTGAATGGTGGAGCACTTCCACGTTGCTGCTCTCCATTCCCACAGCAAGCCACTCGCCAGTCGGACAGTAGCCCAAAGAAAAGATCTGGAGATCGAACAGGACAATAATTACATACAGTTCTTTGGCCGAAAGGAAAGCAGCGTCCAGGTCTCGCCCCTTGCATATTGCAGGGTTTTACCTGTGAAGTGAAGTCATGCTGCTGCAGCTGTCGGCCCTCTCTCAAATCCCAGGAGCGAACAGTGTTATCGAGACCACCCGTCCACAGCTTAGTGCCATCATGGGATATGTCAATACAGCTAGCGCCATCCGTATGACCTTGAAACTGCCTAAAATCAAAATCGGAAGACATCCAGACAATTATTGACAACATCTTTTTAACCGACTCAAGCCCACATAGTGGAAATAAAGTTTTGTTTCCGACCTAACAAGAGTCTGGTTATGCAGGTCCCAAACGGCAATGTTTCCATCACTACAGCACGAGAAGCAAACTTTGGCATCGGGGCTGATGGCCAAGGCGTAGCACGCCGGGGCTGAGGAGGTGAGCTCAGCTTTGATCCGCGGTGTCTGAGAGGCCAGATCCCAGATGGTCAGTGTGCTGGCCTCGCCTCCGACAATCAATGTGCGACCATCGGGCAGTAGCTTACAGGAGCGGATGTAGTTATCCCTGTTCTGTTGCACAGAGGACAAAGCAAATCAATACATGTTCAAGGCAGTGGTGCTAGGGAGAGGTTTAGAAGCAAACAAATCATGTGGTAGGGAAGAGATAAAAAAAAAGATGTCCTGTCATAGTAAATAAACCAAAGATTGAACCTCAAACCTAATCTGAACTATGTGAATAAGTGTTTGGCTTGTTATTTTATTTTCTAGTGTTAATGAAAGAACATTAAGAAAAACTGATGAGGTCCTCACCAAACAGTCCAGCTGGGACACGGGGCTCTTACTGCCTGGTTGGCTCATGTCCCAGATTTTGACACAGCCTTTGCCACCAGTGTAAACATGACGTGTGGGGTTGCTAATGGTGACAGCACAGACCACCTCGCCGTGGCTCAGCGTGTTGATCTGGCGGGCGTGGCGTGGAATACCGGGGCCAATGAGGGCATCGGGTGGGAAGGGCACAGGCTGCATTTGACCATCTGCGCTTACATGGAAGGAGTACGCTCTGAAGGAAAGAACACATGCCTGTCAGTATTTGATATCAGCTGTACTGTAAAACAAAAAAAAACAAAAAAAAGAAAACGACCTATATGCAACATATTTGGGGAGACACTTACGGTTTTCCACCAGAAATAGATGTGAGGCTGGCTGGGAGGCCTGGGGCTCTCATGTGGGTATGAGGATCAAACCCCTAAAAGATGACATGGGAGTGTTTGACTATCAGACTGAACTGTTATCACAGTGAAATCCCACATGGCACCCTGTACATGATTTTTAGATGATCCAAAACTACAGAAAAGGAAAGGGAAAACTGTTACCATGGGAGTGCGTCCATAGGCTGCTGCTGCTGCAGCACTCATCTGAGGGGAGATGTGCAGACCAGCATAGACCCCAGGGCTAGTCAGGCCTCCATTCATTTCATGATGGCCCATCATAGCAAAGGGGGTCGGGTAGGATCCTGCAATGGATAGAGGTGTGCGCAAAGCTGGGGCTGCTGTAGACAGAAACAGGAGCTTGAGATCAGTCTGTGGCCTAACAGTTTTGCGAAAGAATGGGGAAAAAAAATGATCTCCGTTTCTCTAAAGTGAAGAGAATGGTACCAACCAAGAGCTTCCATGCCTGGTGGCTTGCCCAGGATGGGTCTGAGCCCAGGAGTGGAGCTGGTGCCAGGGGTGGGGGCATCGTTTCGGGGAGTGGGGGTGTTGGATTTGAGACCAGGCGTGGAGGATTTGTCATTCTGTCAAGGGAACGAGAGAGCAAGCACAATCACAATCCCAGAAACCAGGCACTGTGCAGACTGACAATTTGAAAGCAAACTGAACTTAATCCAATCTAATTCTGACAACCCTCATAGTCCTGCAGAGCCATAAACTGCTATTTATTCTAAAACCTATTATGGTCACAATGGAGATGGGGCCGTTTTTATCCCCTTACTGCTTTTGGCTTTAATCTTTTAGTGAGGCAGAGGGAAAAATCCTGGAATAGTTAAATACATTGAGCTATTAACAGAGAAGACCTGACTGATCCTGATGCGGGACAATATTATCCCTGACGTTTAGTCATGCACTTAAAGCACAGACAGCCATTGCTAATCCACTGCAGAAAACGTCCTAGATCTATTTGCACATGTCCCTTTTCTCTCTCGACAATTGTCATTTAAAACCCTTTCTGTCCTAGATTGTCCACAACTCTTTGGACGTCTTACATGACTGAGCTCCTTGGCTTTGGAGGAAGGGGTGCTTCCAGATGACGCCACTGATGCGGGGCTGTTGGGTGTGTCTTTCTTTGGGGGGCGGGGCTTGTCAATACCATTTTCAGGTGGTGAATGGGCTGGACTTGCCCGTGGAGTGGCAGGATCCTGGAGAAACGCACCAGTAAATATTAACATTTACATCACAGCAACATCCCGTCAACGTGCTACGAACAATTACGTGCTATGCAGCTCACCTCATTGGACACATCGACCACCAAGTCGTCGCTTTTCTCTCCGTCACTGTCCTGTAACAATAATTAGTAATCATTTAAATTAACACATACAGTTGGGGCACATGGAGCACTTGAAGCACAGACTCCAGGATGTTGTTCTCTGGTCTAAACGTCATTACTTTTTTTTTTTTTATATTTAATTGTGAACCTAAAGTAATTTTTTAAAGTTACCATTCATAAGTTTATTTCCCCAACATGCCGACTTGCTCCTTTAGGGACTTACATATCTACTCATGCTGTCCTTCTCCTCCACTTTGCGTTTCTTAGAATCCAAGCTGTAGTCGGAGGAGCTGCGATGCTTCTCACTGGCTGTGCGTAAGCTTTCTGACGGGGATATTGAGTTATTCTGAAAAAGGGGAAAACCAAACACGCTTTATTACCATTTTGTCTTCATTCTGTAAGAGAGCGCAGCAAGTCATTCATCCATTACAAATTCACAGAGAACACACTGTGCCAATCCAAACACTAAAAATGCCTTATTCACACAATGATGGATACAGCGGACTCTTAGAATGCAGCTGTAGGCCAGCTCCAAACAGTACCCTGACACCAGCCAATCCCGCACACAAGCCTGTCCCTGGCCACACAACAGAATGGGCTGTTATCTGAACTGAATGGAAGAGGGCTTGTTTTCTGAGCTGGGCTCCCTCCTCCTCATAACTGGACAACAAACAGCCTCACAGGGACATGAGCAGTGTGTTGTAGCTGAACAGAGGGCCTTTTCTCTGGAGTCAGTCAGGCTGAGCGTGAGAGAGAGAGAGAGAGAGATGGGAGGAGAGAAAAACGAAAGGAACGCGAGAGAGAGAACCTATATGTTGTGGGTGCTGGGCATTGATTGCCGTAGCGCGCTTGGGCACCACGTCAGCTGAGGCTTTGAGCTCCGATAAAGAAAGAGAATCTATATCCTGCCAGTGGGCACGGCAGCGTGGGACTGACTGGTGCTTCTTCATGGAACCTGCCCACACAAGCTGGGACAGCTCACTCTAAACGCCAAAAGAATGGGAGGCTTCAGGCAGGTGTCCAGCAGCTTTCACAGGAGTTTGCCATTTGCCTGTAAACTGCCAAGTTCTCCCGATTCTCTCTGTCCCTCATCTGAGGACCGAAGCGAAAACATGGACTAACTCAGCAGCGACTCAGAGACGTGAACAATGGCTGATGGACTAGCAGTCTGGGCAAAGAGCCACTGTCTGCATAATGGTTGACCTTTAAAGAGATGCTTAGCGTGACTCATTAACCAAAGTCACCATTCTACTATCAGATGACCAGGGACGAGAGCACAGAAACAAAACAGGCCCGCTAATCGCCCCAGGACTTCCATTTCTTCAGACATGACTGCACCCATTCAGCTGGCCCGGCCTACAGAAACACAATCTCACAGGCCCATCGCAAGCCATCATAGATCGCAGCATTTCAAATATAACGCTTTAGCAGGCCCAGCCAGACGAGGTGGGGAAGAAGAAAAAAAGAAAAGAAAAGAAAAGAAAAACAAAACAACACTCCATTTGTGTTCATAAATATTCATCACATGCCAAGAAAAAGAAAGCGAGAGAGCTGGTAAACAAGGGAGACAGTAGAAGGGATCAAATAAATCCTTTAAGAAGGGGAAGTCCAAGCCCTTCTTTAATTGTGATGAAATTACAAGGCTTCTAATCTCTCCAGCATGATACCAGTCATTTCCCCTTCTGGATTAAACACACACGACTTATATTGCAGACCTCATTTTCCATTAATCATTTTATTGAACTCAGATTACACTGCATGAAATCAGTATATGCATGCAGTGATGGAGGATCTCTACTTGACGCTTGCAGTGCAGATGAAAATGTGATGAATTACCAGAAAACAAACAAACAAGTGCGGCTCCGGAAACTTACCGTGCTCTCTGTGTCGCAGACATCACGGTGGCGGCCGAGACAAAGATGAAACCAAGCGGAGCAAAAAGAAAAACACGCCGGTTAGCACATCATAACAGATGCTTCTAGCCGAATGTGTGACAATCAACTGCAGGGCACAAGGCCGCTCTTATCATCGTGTATTGGAGCTGCTGAATAGCTTATGCAGTCATGGGCTGGGAATGTACCAGCTCATTACCCAGACAGAATGTGAACAGACAGGATGTGCTCCTCACCTAAAGGCCCCATGATTGTGAGAGTGAGACGCACTCAGCACTAAATTCGTTTATGTCAGTTTAACATCTTTTCAAAACGGCTAAAATTAATATGCTTTTCGGTTCACGCAAATAACAACTAGCTAACAAAGCTATGGAGTGGAGCTCTTCTTCTCACCTCGGTGTTCGAGATCATGGTGGTTCTTTTCATCCTTTACTGGGAGGTGAGCTTGGCTCCCCAGAGCTCCTAGCGCCAGCAGCCCTGATCCAGAGCCAGTCACAGGGGGGATGCCGGGGGGCTGCAGGCCCGAGGGGTGAGGCGGCAGCTGGACTGGAGGCCCATGGGCAGCATGGGAGAGATGCTGTGCCTGGAGCTGCTGCTGCTGTAAGGTGACAGGGAGATAGACAGACAGACAACAAATGGGTTGGAGGGAAAGGGCAAGGAGAAACCACCAACTAAGCACGAGGCTAAACCCCAGATGATATTAGCACATTCACACGTCTATTACTGTCAGGAACACACAGCAATCCCCCTCAGTGCTATTTCCATACCAGGCCCGGGTGGCATAAGCCCTAGATCTGTGCTGAGGCGAGTAAAACTGACCGGCCGCTCTCAGCATGGGTGACACATGAGACAGAGGTGCTCGAGTTATCTAAAGAACCCACTAATCGCAGTGTATTATTGAAAACAACGGAAATATTTTTTATTCTACTTCATCCAAAAAAGAAAAAAGTCTGCTTCCACCACATCTTAAAAGAGAAAATCATTATGCTTAAAGGTAAACTGGCACATATTCTACTGCAACAACACAACTCCTGTGCCTCTGTGATTTAAGCAATCAGAATACAAAGCTCTGCGGAAATCTGTCTGTGGGCTAAACAATACCTGCTTTTCAAACACATCCAGTGTCTGTTTACTGATCTCATATTCACATTCCTGGATTGACGGAACATGAATCATTTGCACACCCAAACTTTTAAGAGACTGCGAGAACACGGAGTGCTAGAAGCTGGCACGCCTTCCCTCTCTGAGTCTTTGAGTGTGTTGCTGAGTGTGTGTGTGTGTGTGTGTCTGGAAGGCTGCTGTGGGAGCCAGGACCAGGGGTCCCATGCTGGCACTCAGTCAACCCTCCAATACTCAGCATCAATATTTGAAAGGCACAGGGAAATAGATGGGAGTTAAAAGGCACTCAGCATGGAAGTAAGCAGTTTAAAGCAAGGTTAAATAATACTTAGCTGAGACACCAATAAAAACATCAGCAATTTATTACCCGTATACGAGCCAGCTGAATAATTCAGATGCTGTTACAGCACACTCCTCTCTCTTTTTACAAGACGGATTTCAATCAGTGGCCATTTATGGCCATTTCAGGAATATTAGAATCTTTGTAATGACTAGGGAGGTAGTGCAACGCATAGAAGACGGTGGCGGGCAGGCCTAACGCATAATTAAAAATACATTAACTCAGCAGGAACTCCTTCTAAATTCTGTAGCAGGAATACAAAATACAGTTAGTGCTTAAATATGTCCTTAGAAATAGAATCCACAGGGTTCTTTTCATTGTTTTGTTGTCTTTTGTTTTTCTGTGGTGGACGTAGAGAGGACTAGCATGACTAATAGCTAACTTTTTAACTTGCAACCTTGTGCTTTGCTACATGGGGAAGATGTCAATCCAATTACAAGACACAGGGAGCTCGCTCGCTCGCTCGCTCTGTGTCTGTCCGGGAGTCTAAGAGAGCGAGTGCGTTATAATATTGTGTCCATGAGGGAAATTAAGGAGCCAGTTCATTGGCAGGGGAGAGCCGTCCTTGCTCATTGTGTTTAATGAGGCACTGATGGGTAATAAGCATGGATGATCAGCAACAGCCCTCATTACAGGGGCCATAAATGAAGACAATAATAAATAAAGAAAGGAGTCTGGCCTATTTTCTCTAATTTAATATTCTAAGATAAAGACCTACTCTTTGCTCCTTTTTCCTCTAACTGAGTGTAGCTAAAGAAGAAGAAGAAAAAAATACACACAAAACTGAGCAAATATATTATAGTAGTCTCTTGTGTGCTAACAAACTAACTTTAGAAAGGCATTGCCCTTGGGCTGGAAAAGTGCAATGCAACTTGCACGAGCCCGGATTGTGCAAACACCAAATCCATTAACAAGAGTGTAGAGCAGACATATTTGTAGATGCCGGTGAACACGAGTCCCAGACAGAAACCCGAAAAGGGTTAATGGAGCAGTCGTGGCTTGAGCTGCTACAGATGCTTCTGTTCTTACTATATAACACAGCTAATGGTCATTCAAACAAAAGAGAAACTTTTACTAATCAGCAAACACTTTAAAACAATGAGTATTATTTTACACAGGGAGGAATGTGGGCTCGTTTAAAATGCCTCTTTTACGACGCGAATATTGTGCGTATTTTCTAATCTACCACGTCTGCATGTCAGGTTCCTCTCCACACATGCAGCTGCCCCAGTTTCATTCTATTAATGGCCCTCAGCTCCATCAATAAGACATGCAGCTGGCTCCTGGATGCTGCCTGTCTACCTGGCACGCTCTTTCACCTTGCTTTACAAAATACATGAGGATTTTGGCATGCCTACAGAGCTTCTCCTTAATGAATAACTAATAGGAAGGTATTCGTAAAACATACAGTGGCTACATTTCCTCCTCCTCTGACGTGAGTGACCCGAGTGAACCGTGTGGGAGCCTTACTGTTTCATAAAAACTGCCCTGGTTCCCACAAAAGGCCGTGTACTAAAACTCTGAGGTTGTCAAATAGCTCAGAAAATGTGTCCTTAATGCTTTGAAAGCCCAACAAGGCACAGTCAGATGATGAAAAATACTCATTCAAATATCCAACATCCTAAAACTGTGGCGCTCTAAATGTGAAAATCATACAGACCAGAAAAAAAAGCCACTAATGAAATCTCTTATTCTTATGAACTACTGCTTTTACTACTACGACTACTACTACAGCGCCAAAAAGCATAATAAAGCGTCTGTTTCAGTCCAACAACAACAAACAGTTCTCCATCACCTCAAGACACCCACTCAGACAAAATTTTAGGGAGCAATTATCCAGGAACAAAAGGTCACCAAGGGGGTTATTAATTGAATTCCAATACGTGCTTCCAGTCATTAAGTGAGCCTTTAGGCTAGTCTGTGCATGCCGGAGAGGTCTACAGTAGTCACAAGATCAGAGACAGTTTGAGCTTTCTATCGCAGGTGAAACCAATCACTTCCATTGTCGAAGGGCAGGGTTAGCACAGCTGATCAATGAGGAGCAGATGGCGTTTTGAAGCCACGATGAACGCTGCTGCGGATTACCGCTCGCTGCTGTGGCGTGAAAAGAACTGTGCAGCGGAGCTGTGATGGCTGACGACTGTCTGCGCTGTCTCAGTTAGCCTGTGTTTAGTTCACCCTCAGCCTTTTAATTCCCACAGCAATCCAGGTCAACTGTGAGAGATGAGGCTCCTCATTAAAACCTTAGCCAATTAAAGCAATACGAGCTGCGAAGAGGGATCTCAAGAGCTCTCAGGCTCGCATTTATCAACACACAACAAGGCACTGAAGATGCCACCGAGGCCAAATCTAAAGCAACGCGTGAGTCTTTTTTGGTTTGTTTTTGGGGTGTAGTTGTCAATATTATAGTGAATTTAATAGTGAAACATAAGACATGAGATGAAAAGAAAAAAAAATAATAATAGTGACAACACATTTGATTTAAAAAGAGGCAAATCTGCACTATAAGTTTAGCAAGTGGTGTATTACAATGTGTTCACTCAACAGTTCAGACTACTCAGCACATGAATTGGATGTGAAGGTTGCCCCTACCCAAGGTCAAATAAAGGAATAAAAGGGGGTATACACACGGTGAGAGGCAGATTGGGAAGTCCACGTACCCCGATGATGGCATTCAGCTCAGTCATAGTCACCTGCTTAGCCCTCTCTACTGCCTGAGCAACCTGCTGTTGGTGCTGCGGACAGACATTTGCAAAAGATTATTTAATCACACACATCCACACTCGCTTATCTATGCATGTCACACAGTTAGTTTCTCAGAGCAACACCAGAATTATAAAAGTGAGATAAAATGCTCTTAACCACAATTATTCACAAATGCAAGGAGTATTATCCTAAAGCTACAGGCAACAATAAGTGCCGTTGCTTTAGTAGTAAACCGTGACACCATTTGGAAACCGGGCTCAAAACTCACCTCTTGTGACAGGAAAGGCATAATTTGAGCTAAAATTGCGTTGAGCCGTTTGGCAATCTCCGTCTGGAAAACAAAGAAAGGGGAGCAAAATGAGATGGTGAAGTATGAAAGAGACAGTGACTTCATATAACCCCGCCTTTAATGTTTACACCGATTAAGTCAATTACTGCGGCAATCAGAACTGCTTGACTCAACATCCTCTAAACAGCGTGATATTGACATTTGAAATATTTAAAACATTAGGAGAGCCCAGGGGGATGGAGCACAGCTGTGCTAAGAGTGCACTCCATGCTAAACGGATATGAGCAGGCAGAGTGCTGCTGTGTTGAGAGGATCCTCTCTCACTCTGCCCTTCTTCCCCTCATCTGCGAATGTGCTGTCCTGCAGTTAACCTCAGAGTTAAACCACACCCCAGGAAGGAAGGCCCGCTAACTACAACGGGTTGTTTACTCACATGTAACGGTGTGGGGAATTTACATTAACAATCAGGACTGTGGAGCAAGCAAGGCAAACCATAATACCAATGTAAGGGCGACACCTTAAATCTATGAATCAATACCATTAAGCAAGCAGCCTGTGCTGTAAGTGGCGTTTGCTAAAAGCTACAGCTTTCCAAGAATAAAGCCCGAGCCGTTTCTCACTGCAATCAAGCGCCCAACCCACCACCCTCATAGCCTCCCAACATCCACAACGCCCTGCCTCCATTCTTCTGCTTGTCTACCAACTGCCATGGCAACGGCTGCAGCCCTATCTTGCTGGGATCATTATGCAAATGGCACCTCTGCTTGACCGTAACAGGCTTTAAAATCATATTACGTGCTTGGAGGCAGGTCATTAAATTGAATTTTCAGCCTGTCGATCACATGAACGTACCAAATGAATGGTGGATAAAAAGAGCAGTGGGAGGAGGTGTGCGGGGGAAGATGGGGGGGGGGGGGTTATGATCCACACCCCCCACCCCCATCAGTTTCCTGTAAAAACACTGCACAGCCGGCCTGTTCTGCCTCTCTTTCTCCTTCCAGGGAAAGGAGATGAGACTTTCAGGTTCAAGCTCTGCACTGGGAGCAGAAAAATAACAGTGCCAAAGCTACATCATCTTTGGAATTTATGAGCTGCAGTTCAACCCAGGGCCACTGCAGAACACAAACACATCACAGGGATTTTCTCTGATTTTTCATTTGGAGCAGCAGCAGCACACACAATGTACTTTGCAGACCTCTAGCTTATTTATTACACATGGCAGAAATGCCAGGCAGTTTTGGCAGCCAGACATATTACCTCTAAGCAGAGCCAGAGAGATTTGAGAGTAATGTCCAACAGAACGAGACCTGCTGACCCAAGCTGCAACATGGATAGCCACTTAGCCAGCCAAGCCAGCAGGACAAACAACAAGCTGAAGATGCAATATCAGATGAAGCCGGGGATCAGATGCAATAATGCCAAACAAATATATGGCAGCATGTGTCACAGGAAGTACAATAGTCCAAAAGATAACACTGACTATAACTTGATTATTGCCTGCAGACAAAAAATGAAGAGAAAAAAACTTAACCGCGGTCTCCTTTGGCACACAATAAATGTGACCTATAGGTAATAAAGATAGATGTTTTACTAGTGCTGGTATTAATGCAACATAGTAAGTGTTCTCGAAAGAGCTGAAGGAGCCCCACAGAAATGGTTGAAAAGCGACAGGACCCACATAATCCATGTTTGTTCAGATAAGCCATGTAAATAGCAGTCGGACATTTGACAGGATTTGCAGAAAGGCCTTGAGCGCATGGCCATTCCTCTGTAGCTTAGTGTCATGGTGACAGCTGGCTGGGAGAGGTCAGGAGGTGGCTGATCCACTCTGCCCTAAACAACTGGCAGTCTCTACACTCTCACAACACAACATGCAAATACACGGAAAAGGCAACAACTCAACTCGCCAGTGCTGTCAAAATAGATACGGCGCAGAGCTGGGAGGATTTCTTTTTTTTTTTTTTTAAATTAAAGGTTCATATTTGTTAAGGTCAGTGATGCATATTTCAGTACCTGAAAGTAATCCAGTA
>VURO01016759.1:9068-21434 GCA_015108175.1 Pelvicachromis taeniatus
TGTCTTCAGCAAAAAAAAAAAAAAAAAAAGGGGGGGGGGGGGGGGGGGACTGATGCCCCTGTTAACGTTAAATTTATGTTCCCCTTTTTTCTCTTGAACAGCAATGTTCATCAAGATTACGTCATTCTGCAGGCCAGTCGATATTTGATTAAGCGCTAAGATGTTGAGGGTTACTTTGAGTAAGGTTGTGCTGACGGTGCGCGCTTTGTAACGGTACGGCTTTTTTTTAAAAAAGAAAAAAAAAAAGAGAAAGATGCTTTAATTATTTGATTGCTCTCCGGCCGCTGTCATTATGTTTATGTGACAGCACTATCAATAACACATGTTTCTCGTACACGGTTCCACTTATTGTGCCCCCGTTTTTATTCGGTGTGGTAATAACGCCTGCTAATGTGTTATTTATGTCTGCTGCGACTTTTTTTTTTTTTCAACACTTAATGTAGACTGAGATGGAGTTTCTTTGTATGAAAGCTTTTGCAATAACTTTAAAAGATATGTGTATTTGAGTAAAGTTAACTTGCTTTTTTAAAAGCAAAAATACATAATGCTAAAAATAGTTCATTATAATTATGAGGACCATCATAAACTAGGACCAAGTAGCATCAGCTATAGTTAACGCATTACTTACTTGTTTATTCTATAATAATATTATTTACTAACCTACATGGATATATGTTTTTTACATGTTAAGCTGGATTGTGGCAGTAAACTGTGACCTGCATTTGTTGATGATCGTTTGACGTACCCCTGGTCATGTGTGTACTAATATAAGAAGGTGTGAAAATGTAAGAGACATAAAGGCAGTCTCAAGTCAGATCAACAAGTACACCACAGAAATTAGAGCATTTTATTTTAATACCAGAGATTTCTTTTCGCCTGTACCTGCAAACTTCTGCAAAGTGAATTCTAAGAATAATACAGTCAGATTGGTGTGAGCAGTGCTAATCCCATTCTAGACCTCTGAGGGTTCATTTTTTTGATTTATGAGTTTATGTTGTGTCAGAGGCCAGTAATTGAAAGCTTTTGAGGTTTACATTTCAGTCAGACCAGTCTTCTTGTCATGCATTCAGTTTAAGAGCAAAAGTTCAGTGCAGACATTGTCAGAGAGGTCCCCCGTACGTTGCCTCAGGGATCGCTGTAATCCTTCCTTCAACTTGTACTCTCAAAAGCCCAGGCTATGGCGCTGGAGCTGGAGAGTTGAATTGCTGTGCATGTTTGCGCTTGCTTTAACCCCATATGCCTTTGCACCCCAACCCTTCTTCTCCTCACCATATTGTTTAAATTCTAATATGCGGTCTACCTGGAGAGTTCTTCCCAAGTTCCTCTTGAAATCGAATGCCGGACCCTAATCCTTCCCCTCACTCACATCAGGATACAGTTAATGTAAAGTGTAACCAAATTTCCTCTGCTAAATGAAAACATCTACATTAAATGAGAGCCAAGTGCCCTGTCCAAAGAAAGGGCGTTGAATGCTGATAATTTGAAGTGTGAAAGCTATTGGATAATTCGCAGAGGCATTCGCAGAATTAATGGCTGGAAGTTTTATGCATCATATGGTTTGAATTTCCTAGTAAATGTGAGGGAATGATCGAGTCCCGTTTTAGAAACAGGAACAGGAAGGTAAACGTTTCTTTTTTCTTTCTTTTTTTACAGTTATGGAAACAATTTTTCTCCTTTTTTTTTTTTAATGCCTTGTAGCGTTCCGCTTTAAAGTTTTTATGTTTCAAGAAGTGTTTCAAATTCATACTGGCAATCAAGAAGAAAGCTAGAAAACAACAGTTCAGTCAAGAGTTGTACAAACAGCTGATTTTTGCTGTTTCATCAACATTTGAGATAAAAAAAAGAAATGGCCGTTTATTTAATACACGAATGAGTAGCGACATATCTACAGGCACTGTTTTTGTCATCCAGAGCTTAGTTTTTTTTTTAATGATCAGCAGTGTTGGTCATGTTTGTTGTGCCAAAGGAGACCAGGTGAGTTTTTAGGGGCCCTGTTTTAGAGAACTGAACTGGTGATAGAAAGAGAGACCAGGTCTCATTGCGCTCTGACAGAGAGACCCTTTCCAGACCCTGTTCAAGCGAGCTTGGTCATGAAGTACAACTTGTTAGGAAAACAGGACTGCTTAGCATAACACAATATTTGACTGTTTTGACTGTGCTTTAGGAAATAGCCTGCACCTATGAAAAAGACAGACATGCACGTAGTGTATGAAAGTATTCATGCCTGGCACTTGACACGCCGTACCGACTTACAGAATTACAGATGCACTGCAGTTCTTCTGAACTGGTAGCAGGCAGAGGTGATAATAATGCAAGTAATAAAAGGAAATGTTTTATGTGCCATTAAATGAAAATGATGTGGTCCTGTGTCAGTGTTGTAAATACTGCAGATGTTTTACTTGTACTGAGAGGACACAGGATAAACCGCACTCTTGTTTGATGATCATTACACTCTTAGTGGCTTATCAAGCCCCCTTTCTCTGATGAGATTGAAGTTGTGCAATAAAAAGCAGAGAAAACTAAGCAGAAAAAGTTCTGTCGCTCTGTTTACGTCATTATGACAAACGTTCTTTATTTAACTACAATTCTAAGTTATCGTAACACAGAAGAAATGGGTTTCTGTGCAACTATCATTCAGCCAAGACTCATAATAATTAAATACAAGATCCACGTCTTGTATTACTAGACACCCCGATGGTCCACATGTGCTTTGTGGGCTTTGCATTGAAACCACACCTCGACTAAGTGTGGTTTCCATGTTTGGGGTTTGAAATAGGGATGCAAGAATTGTTAAGAAATGTTACGTTAAAATAACATCTTGGAAGCTACCAATGCAGCATATATGTTTGTTTTTGTTTGTTTGTTTGTATGGAATAAATTGTTCCAGGCAGACAATGAAAACTACATTAAAATATTTCTGTTCTCCACAACTTGGTAAATGGCAGCTAACAAGGCTGACATTAGCCAGTACTGATGTTCCTTATATACAGTGGTGCATCCCTGTTTTGCATGTTTTGCATTCATGGTTACTTAACATCTGGTACGACATCTGTCTGAAAGTGCTTGGGATCTGTGTTATTGGAATGCGATGACTACTCAGAGGCTCTTTGTTAGTGTTTATTAGAAGAATAGTTTATACTTTTGCAGTGTAACAATAATAAGATCTCGAAATACTAAATAAGCTGCGAACCAAGTATGATGTCGCAAAAAAAAGTACAAGGATTGAACAAATAATATTTTCTGCTCATTACTTCGCCGACTGTGATGAAAACCGGTTTTCTCTTTTACACAAGTGAGATAAATCTCTCTGTTTAATGTTGTCTAAGATCTTAACAAAAATAGTTTCAGTAAAAATGCAAATGGAAGCAAAATTTTAGCTCAGAATCTGACCAGACTTCAAGTATACTGTCTGTGTGTTGCCCTGGTTGGCTTACAAGTGATTGGCATCCTGAATATAACCTTAGAAAAGTCAAACATCAAAATAAAAATGCAGTAATAATAATAATAAAAAAAGATATATCCTTGAATATCCTAGAAAACAGATATTCATGGCAGGAACAATAAAGTTTTTGAACACGTGTGCTCCATCATGTGGACATCATATTTGTCGTAGGTGCTGTTTAATGTGTTTGATGTTGATAGATATATTTGAAAATCCACCTGTTGTTTCCGTATTTTATTTAAAATGTTTGCAAAAATACAGTTGAAAATTTGAACTTCTTTAACTGGTTTTGCCTGATTGGGTGTTTGAAAGTTAAAAGAGGGAAAGGATCAAATTTACAAAAATTTGCAGAAGTTTATTTTGAATGTTTTTGTCTTCCACGAATGCTTGTCCTGTTTTGTTTTGCTTTGAATTCTTAAAGTTAAAATGATACGGGTGCGCTGAGCAGTTCCTGTTAAAGTGCACGTTAAAAAACTTGAGGCCCTCTTACTTTTAAGCTTTGAAACTAACACCATCTAAAGTTCCTTTTCTTCTTTCTATCAAATAAGCTGCACTTTCTGACATTGCACGGCTGCACGGCCGCTGCTTCCTTTTCTTGTTCTTACTAAAAGATGCATAACCAGCTGAATCCATTCATTAAGAAACTGATGACTGAATGGCTGAAACTTAAATGTGGAGCTATTTTACCACATTTCTTCCATTTAAAGTCAACTTTGTCTTACTATATAGCTACCTTAATAAAAATATATAACTACTGAGAAGCTGTGTCTGTCTGTATAGATACATTTGTTCATTTTGTTTATTACCGGCGTTAGAGTGTGTTACAATCTATGTGGTAATGTGCAATAAAAACGTGAATATAAAGAAAATCATCTATTGCAATATTTAAAAGTTTTCCCAGCGGTTGAGTTTTGCTGAAGTTATTGGACCCAGTGTTTCCACAAGCTCAGCCTTGATGTCATTTTAGTGGAGCCCAGATTACTCTAGCGTGAGAAAACTAGTGCAGGTGCAGTTGCAGTTTCACGTCTAGCATGACACGAGCGTATTTTCTCTCGTCTAAGGAAAGCAAAATTATTGAGCGCTCCTCGCTGCTTTCTTCTTTTGTCTTTTTCTGCAGTTTTATGAGAAGTTGGCCAGAGTGATGAACTCGGACCAGGAAAGGCCGTTCGTGTGCAACGCTCCTGGCTGTTCTCAGGTGAGAATGTCGTGATAAATCTGCATGTGTTTATGTATGTCTGCCTGTAACATCAATACACCGAGGAGGGATTCGGAGTAGATTTATCTCTCGTGCACGAGTGAGAAACGCATTACCATGGAAGTGATGGAAACACAAACTGTGATCAAGTCTAGTGTTAAAATACCTAAAGGAAAAAAAGTGTCTTTTAGGATGTAGCCAAGAATGACTAGAATAACAGTGAATGTTTTTTTAGGGTAAGGCTTCATTTCCTATCAGTTACTCATGCTTGTCTCTTTACATGTGTACAATTCTTCTTTTTCAACAGCGATTCCCCACAGAGGACCATCTAATGATACATCGACACAAACATGAGATGACCCTTAAGTTCCCCTCCATAAAGAACGACAACATGTTATCAGGTGAGTTATGCTCCTTTAACACAGACTAACTGAAAAGAAACTTGGAGTTTGTTTGCAGGTGTGTGTCTTGGTGAATCATGCACAGACACACTTGTCTATCATCAGTATCCTTTATAGAGTCTGCAGAAGTTGTTTGCAATAATGCATATCATATGAGGCATGCTACCCTACTGCTTAGTTTCATTCACACTGAACACTTCAGTAGCATATAAAGAAGCTGCGTGACAGAAAAAACTGGACAAATGAGCATTTTATGTGTGAACTTGTCTTTCCTGTTGCTCGGTGCATCATCATTCTATGAAAGAAAGGAAGTTTTACAGACGGCAGGGTGCACAAGCCCAGTTGAGCCGCTGATCTGGACATTAATCTAGAGTTTAAAAAGTCCAGTATGAGTCAACCCAATAGTAGCTGCCAGTCCAATAGTGTAGATCTCTACTCCTTATAACATCCCTAATGCATCAGCCATCGTCTAGTAAAAATTGCTACAGCCAGACTATTCAAGCTGTTTCATCTTTATTATTTACACTCAGTAGTTAGTAGGATCAGATTTTCGAGGCCAGGCGTCTTTATCGCTTTTTGTCTGAGTTACAACTATGACTACGTTTTTACTGATACACTGAACTCAGGATAAAATAATCAGCGGTTATATAGTACACAAAGTCACACCTCAGACATAGACTGTCACATGCAAAATTGTCTACGCTTAACTTTTAGGACTGTAATTCATGACCTAAAGTTGACCTGCTCTATTTGCTTTGCATTGACTCGACTAAAAACTGACATTACTCGGTTTCTTAATAGAGCTTGAGTAATATTGTCAGTCTCTGCAGACCGAAAAGGCCGTGTATATTTGCAGAGTAAAACTGTGTTTTGAGTACACACGTCATGACGAAAGTTTGAGTCAATCCTCAGTCTAGCCAGAATGGATAAACACGCCACGAAGTATGCTTTTAGCCTTTGAAACAACTGTGATCCCAAAATCACCTTCAACAGTCTGAAACCCGATCTCTGTGCACCCCCCACAATGTCAAGTTGAATACCACAGCTTGACTGAGCTCGACAAATGAGACCCCCACTCTGTAGGTGGGATCTGTACTTTGTCAGCAAAAAAACTGCGCTGTCAAAGGTAGTGTCTCTCATCGGCTAAATACAAGTAATGCTTACTTAAAAACACAATGTGTAACAACAGTGTACGTTCATTACTCTTTTGGATGGGTCTCCATTAGCTTGCTTAAAGTGCATGCTGGTAAAAACATTGGTTCACATAATTGAACATCTTTTTTTTTTTTTAGAGGAAGGAACAATGAGGCAGATACTACAAAAAATACAAAACATAAAAATCGTAGAGTACAAGAAGAGTCAAAGAATCAAATGAAAAGCTAGCAGTGAAACTAATGTCAGAATCAAACATGCTGCGCTGTCACAACGGATTTAAATGACTGAAGTGAGACCTCGTGTCTCACTTCAGTCCTTGCAGGCATGGCTCCTGTATTAAATACTGCTGTGTGCATATTTGCATTTTGATTTTATTTGTCTGAGTTAGTTCTTACACTGTATATATGTTTCATGTATGCGAATGAGAATTAGACATACATCTTATGCAAAAGTATCACAGAATATCACACAATCTGACAGTATGGAAAAGGAAAAAGATTTTTTGTTTTTTTACAAAAACAGTACGCTTGAGGACGTATTTTGCCAGTTGGAACCCTCTAACCCTCTTTTACCTGTAACTTTTAAAGGTCCACGTTTCTCATGTATTGAAATTTCTTCTTTTAAACCTGAAAAAAAAACTTTTTTTTCTTTGTTCACAGACCAGACACCCACGCCAACACGTTTTCTAAAGAACTGTGAGGAGGTGGGCTTGTTCAGTGACCTGGACTGTTCAATTGAGCAGGAGTTTTGCAAAGCCCAGGAAGAAGAGGACAGCAAACAGGTATTGCAGCGAAGAGGACAAAACCTCAGACAAAAAAAAAACAAAACAAAAAACAGATGAGACCAAAGCCGCAGAGGTTAGGTGGTTAAGAGCTCTTATCTGGAGCGATCACATGAGTAATGTCACTAACAGCGGCTCACACTGCATGAGCTGATAACACATTTTTTATACGCTGGCAACACATAGACCTCATGCAACCACATTCTGCTCATTTGTTCAAAAATTGATAGCCACAACTCTTTGTTCACCGCAAATATTTCTGCTATATTTTCTCGCTTTGATTGTTCCCTGTCTAGTTCTCGTGATGCCGCTAGTGCCACACCGCTTTAACCTCATCTGTCTTGTCAACAATGACAGACAGGGCTAGCAGGTGGAGATTTGTCACCCATCACAGATGAGGACAAAAGATATCAGGTTCTCCACCTGCAGCTTCAAACAGATCTTCATCTCTTAGAGACGGAGTCTTATTTCTCCCAGACGGACAGACCCCTGAGACATCTTTTTCAGCAGTAATCAGGAAAAAAAAAACTAACCAGACAGTCTTGTATGTGAGCAGAGTCAAAAACACTGACGTTTGACAGAGAACATGATCATTTATGCATTATGCATCTGCCCTGAAGCACCTTGACCTGAAACATGGGTAATAGTCAAATCACCACAAGACAGACTGCTTATCTAAGGTCTGGGAGTATATGCAGTCCACGCAGTAGCTAAGCTGCTGTCTCTGTGGTTTGGCTCTGGAGATCGTGTGTGCTCAGGTCAGCCATGTCTAGGCTGCCCAGCCTGTGTGGTTTATGATGGGAGGCTTTGCCAAGTCAGCAGGAGGCGAGTCAGAGCAAGACTCGCTGGGAGTGTAAAGCACAACAAGAGTTAAAAATGTGAAACTTTAAGAAAACACGGAAAAACAGTATGAACCTAAAATAGTGTTATTTCCATGTCCTGCAATATACTATCATGATGGTGAAGATTAAGTAATTGTGCTGCAACACATAATACTTGATGACACTGTAAGTGTGAGAGATACATGAGTTTGAGTATGCTCTGACTTGGAACTATTTTAAAATTTAAAACTGTTGGTAGAATTAAAAAAAAAGGAAATATGGTCATCAATAAACTCTCAGCTCAGCACAGAAAAGCTTGTAGATAATACCTTATATAGTTCCTCATTACCCATTCAAACTGAATGTGTGAAGTCCAAGGCCAAACGGTTGTGCTGCACTTGAAGACGCTCTTTATAGAGTTCCAAACCTCTATACTGTGCTCACTCTCCTCCTCTCTTCTCTTTACAGAACATTTCACTGCATGGCCAAGCAGGCCAAGGCCAGCACCAGCAGTCCCACTCACGGATGGGCAATCATGATACCAGCATAGTGATCCAGCAGGCCCTGCCCTCTCCTCAATCCAGCTCTGTCATAACTCAGGCGCCATCAACAAATAGACAGATAGGGTAAGCAGAGCACAGTGGCACAAAAATGTCGTGAAACATCAGCAGCGTAAATGCAAGTAACAGGTACAAACAGGTTTTATGAAACTTGCAACAGAGAGAGGCATTTTCTTTTTTCTCTATGACATGAAACAGCAGTTGTTGAGGACTGCTGAGAACTGATGACAGACTGAAAACCGCCTGACAAGCGCAGTGATCTATGGAGATTCTCTCACCTCAAGTGTGCCCCTGTTATAGTGACAGCCTCGGTCTCATCCTGGTCCCTCTGTTTCTGTGCCGGCTGTCATCCCCCCCATTGTCTCTGAGGCAATGTCAGTGTTTCATTACATTTGGAGCAGTGTGTGTGGGACCTGCAATTCCTGTTTTGCTGTTCATTCAGTGTTATCCCATAGCAGAGCATGCCAAAGAGGGTCCCAGAGGATAAGATGAAGTCATTGTTGAAGCCTAAGCCGTGACTGCTTTTACACCAGTTTAGCATTTCATGTTCTAAAATAGTTCTTTTCACAGTATGGGAATGGCAGCTACCTTAGAGCTTCTCTGGTACGTTTGCAGATAGAGAAAACATGTTAATTACAATCTGTGTGGGGCGATTCTTTGTGCTTATTACACACATATGCACACTCTATGTATTGATTGGGATATTGCATTGGGTATTGATTTTATCATTTTTGCCAACTTTTGCAGGACTGTCATCTCTTTGAGTGTAACGTCTTTCCCTCTGCTGCAGTTCTGTCTTAATATGTCAGTGACATAACTGTTATAGGAAACCCACAAAAACATTATGCACCTTTTTTCCCATATGAGGACTCTCCTCTGACCTGATTCATTCCTTGTGCTTTAACTTCAGCCACCGTCAAACCTGTGCCAGGGCTTTGTTACTATAAACCAGGCCTGTGGCAAACTTGTAAGACATTGAGATGGCTCAGAGTTAGGCCAGCCCTGTGTTGAGGCTGCCTTGTGTAGATTTACAGCTTCGGGAGCTAGTGAATATTGGATGGGAGGCCCATCACTAAGTCTGACTGACACCCCATCAGGCTCTTTGTTGAGGATAGGGATGGAATTTCAACCCGTTGGAGGAGCAGCAATCACTGCCAGTAACAGAGACGTTGTCAGGCCTGCTTCACCTGACTTTACCTGTCATTGTAAACTCATTGCCTGACTCACCGCTTCACTTCGCAGCCCGTTCTGACCACAGGGCCCTTACTGTTTTGTTGAGAGAGTGGTCTTACTGTTTATTGCCGTAAAATCGAATCACTCAAAACTCGAGTTTGGCATACCGTCTTTGAGTGAGACGGTATGCCATGTGGTGGTGGTTGCCAGCCACAGAACTGCACCAACGTCCCAGCTGCAGTGATCTGTCACACATTATCTGAGGCAACCTCTGAGCAGCAATTCTATGGTCTAAAATTGCAGATGCGTCAACTGTTTACTAGGATGGTGGAATCCTGAAACATGAATAGGATGGGAATATTCACACAAGCGAAAACTGATCTGGAAATGTTCACATCAGCAGGAAAATGGGCTGAGGAAACCCCTCCACTGAAAAGCAGAACTTCCACAGGAAGCCATTCGGGCTCACCAAAGCCTGTGTGCACAGGGTCTCTCCACAGGAACTCCCCACATAGAGACCATGCTGGACACTTCACAGACTGGTGTACTCAGTCCGACACAGTCCCAATATTAGCTTGTTAATTCACTTCAGTATGTTTTGATTTACTCGGGCTTTTGTGAACAAGGTGATCATGTAAAACTAGAAGCACAGTTAGGTTCCCGCTATGTAAATCTTTGTGTTGAATTTTAACCATAATAACACAACAGACTATTAAAAAACGGTTGTCCTTGTCAAGACTGGTAAAGGTTTGTATCTGATCATTGCAGATCTATAAATCTTTTAGTATCAACACACTTTATGGGGCTCTGTGGTAAAGATGTCTCTAAACGAGACAAAATCACCAAACACAATCAGTTTAATCTCACTTCCATCTGCTTCTTCATTTTGTTCCTCAGCTCTGCTGAGTGCACAGCATGAGCATCCAATGAATTAGGATAACAAGTCATTTTCATTGCTCCACAATGTTTACTAAAGAGCTTTGAGGCTTGGAATCAATTAGGATTGGCTTTCCTCAAGTCCATTTACTTTAGGATTGAGCTGGGCCTGCAGCTGTGAAACCTGAGGACCTCTCTCGCTCTCTCTTTTTCTCTCCCTCCCTCAGCTCTGAGTCCTTAAAGGAGGTCTTGGGGGAGCTGCACTGACACAAACCAGTGTTAAAACCAGGCATAAGAAACAGCCAGCAGATCTTAATGTCACGGCTATCATTATCATACAAAGTGAAGCGGTGTCCAACTGCTCTGAATGCTCTTTGCTTTTCAATTATAAACATCTGGTGCTGAGTTATGTCAGAGTTAAATGCGTTGGACATTACTAGTCAACCATGTGAGATACAACATTCTGTGAAAACCTCAGCCTTTTCACTTGTAAGTGGAGCTCGCTGGGTGGATGGGTGTGGGCACAAGGCATTAAAAAATGACATTCTTCTATTTTGGCTCCACAAAGGAATTGAGCCCGATTGTTTCCATTACATAGCACAATCAACCTGAATGCATCTGGGCTATGTGAATACAGTACAGATGTGGCAGATTTCATCATCAGTTGACGATAATTTGATATTTAAATACTGCTTTAAATTATTTTATTTTTTTATCCAAAACAGGTGCTTTTGTTAAATGTACAGTACGGGCGTTTAAAGCTACTAAAGAGTTAAAGACTATTTGAACTTATGAGATGCAACCCTCAAAACCGCCAACTGCTGATGTCAGGCAGTGTTGGTTTTTCACCATTTAACCAAGAAGTTTTTCAATCTATCTTCAATAATGAAAATAGAACTTTGTGTCATTAACCACATTAATTTTAAAGCCGCTCTTTCGATGCAGAGAGTCTATTCGCTTTTCTAGATTGTCGATTTATCTTTAAACCTATATACATCTATCATTTGCGGTGTCCCACCCTGGGTGTACTGTGTGCAACTTGTAAGTTTGGCTGTCACATTGTGCACAGGTTTGAAGGAAGTCAATTTGTGGTTGCGTTTCCCATGCTGCTTTAAATGCACAATATTTTTCACACCTTCAGCACCCATCTACTTGTGGTCCTTGTTTTTGCCTTTAAGGGAAGTAGCAGAAATAGATGTTGGTCTTCATGCCTTCTTAACAGCAATGTTTCATGCAAAGTGTAGAGTGATATTAACTTCCTGTGTTTTTTGCAAAGAGATTTGCTAGTGTGCTGATTGATCATGAAGGACCACTGGGTAGAAGATTTGCTTTTAATAGATTGAATTGTAGCAATTCAAATGATTAAAATCTATGAGTCTCTGTGGCAAAGTTGCATTTTCTATTTGATTACAAAAGCTTGTGATCATCATATTAATCCGTGATCATCGTCAGATATTATTGCTAGTGAAATCAGATATTCACGTCTAAACACAATCTGTACATGCTCTTTTAAATACAGTGCGGTTTGAATCTGATACTACTTCATGGAGTTGTTTAAAGTAGCACCTCTGTCGTACTATACTGAATTAATATTGATACAGCGGTGCCGATAGGTGGTTCATGATACGCACTGCATATTGTATAGATTGCATAACCTCTTTCCATGCCTGTAATAACCCAGTGGTGCTGCTTTCTAAGTGCACTGTGCTGGTGCATGAGCATAGATAGGAAGGATGTTATGGGTTGATTATGGATAAAGTTTGACCTCATGAACTTTACAATTTAAACAAGATGTCTTTTATTATTGTTTATGATTAGATTGCATTCACAAAGTTGTGATAAGGAGGGAGGTCCGTCCTGAGTGTACGAGTGTGTGACCGCTACAAGAAAGCTTAAGTCCCCCCCCCCCCCCCCCCCCCCCCCTTAAAAAAAAATTTTTTTACCAAAAAAAAAAAAAAAAAA
>VURO01016759.1:33156-44156 GCA_015108175.1 Pelvicachromis taeniatus
CAATCTAGCTTTAAATCCCATTATTTGATTCTTTTTTGAGAATAGATAGATAGATAGATAGATAGATAGATAGATAGATAGATAGATAGATAGATAGATAGATAGATAGATAGATAGATAGATAGATGGATGGATGGATGGATGGATGGTTTGGTGAATGAGATGAGCCTGCTTGTTAATAGTATTTTGATAGTGTTTTCTTTTATTTAATAAAATATTGTAAAATCGCCATTCAAAATATTGGGATATTACGCTATTACGTATATTTGTGTGTGTGTGACTGTGTGTGCGTGTGTGTGTGTGTTATTGAACCTTGTAAGATTATATTTAGAAAATACATATTCACATTTGAATAGTGAGTGAGCGTGGCAGGAGGAATGAGTTATGTGTTAGTTGATGAGATTTCCTTCCCATTCCGTACCATCCTGTTAGTTAAAAATGATTAGTTATGTGGTCTTTTAAGGCCTGTACACAGTGGTGTGTGTGTGAGTGAATTCATTTGAGTTTTTTATTAAATAGCACTGTTCTGATTACCAAACAGTGACAGAGACAGAGTTTGCTTTCTGACCGTCACTAAAATGGAAAAACAAAGACATTATGGTTCTGCTCATATACCTTTGTGTCAGTACTCATTTGTCATCACCATAGTTTTCTCTGATGATGGATAGTTCTCAGAGCATCACTTGCTTTGAGACAACAGCTGATCTATGATTTCTGCTGCCATAGCTGTTTTATAAAAATGTGTTACATTTAGCTTTAATTCCACTTCATTGTCGGGCCAATCAAAATAAAGAAATAAATAGAAATCTCTTTTTATACTTTTTTTTTCATTTCTCTTTGTCTGTTTTTGTTGTGTTGTCTTTCAAGAAATAGCCAGCCTTTTGCTTCCTTTTTACTCCAGCACTCATGTGCCCAGTGTATGTGAATGGTGATATATGTGTAAGTGTAAATGAAAAGTATTGTTGAAAATGTGCTTGCCTGGGCAAAGTATTGGTGTGAAAGCTTGTGCAAGGTACCACCAGTGCGATTGAGGGGATGTAGGGGGCCTAGCAGGAGTACAACATGTTCCTGGCTCATAATATACTCTGAAGCAAGATCAGCAAGCACTATAGAAGAGGAGGAAGCTTCTGAGTAGTTGCGTGTGTGTGTGTGTGCGTGCGTGCGTGCGTGCGTGCGTGCGTGCGTGCGTGCGTGCGTGCGTGCGTGCGTGCGTGCGTGTGTGCGCGCGCGCTTCTCTGTTGGGTTGAGTTCTTGGGACAAGAGTGGCGTTGGTGGCACAGAGTGTCGCATCTGTTTGTCTTTGGCTGACTGCTTGTTTTTTTTAGGTGTGCTGATGGATGGTGTACGTGAAGGCCATTTGGTTATGGTTCAGGGCCTATGAATGGGAAGGGACACAAGCAGAGCCAAGCTTGGGTAAACCAGCTGCCATCATCACTGTACGATCCAGACCGGACTGGTCCAGCCGCCATTAGCCCTCCTGGAGCCTGAACAAAAACAAGGCACTCACACCAAAATAACTTTAACAATACTGAAGAGGTTATCTGAATCAGACAAGTTCATGCTTCATGTTTTCAACAATTACTTCTTGGAAATTTTGACATGTTGAAACACAAGTGGCTTCTCACGCCTCTGGGTGTATTAACAGGAGGGGCTATTTGTTATCAGAGAACAAGAACCAAAACTCAAACCATTAACAACAACAACAAAAAAAAACTATTGTGAAAAATCTGTGAGTAATAGCCAAAATACACTAACATTAGAGAGCTGATATTTTAAACATCTTTCAAATTACATTTGATTCCACTTAGGTTTATCGACACAATGACTCACGAATGCCTCTTTTAATCCCACAACTTAAGAGTATGTAAGTGTTTAGCATTGTATTCATGCTCTGTCTGTCTCTCTCACTCAGGGGCATTGTCTACATTCAAGATTGTGACAGTGGGTGTAGTGATAACCATGTAGGCTGCACTCGAGCAGGGCTTTACAAGAGAGGGAACAGTGGGGATATGCAGACTGGAGTCAGAGGCCCATCCATTAACTTGACAGGCTGCAGAAGCTGCCAAGAGTATGAG
Organism: Pelvicachromis taeniatus; assembly: GCA_015108175.1. Classification (NCBI taxonomy): domain Eukaryota; kingdom Metazoa; phylum Chordata; class Actinopteri; order Cichliformes; family Cichlidae; genus Pelvicachromis; species Pelvicachromis taeniatus. Next base: position 35,232 of record VURO01016759.1, read on the forward strand.
CGCATGCTTTGGAGCACACTTCTCAGTGGGCGTGTGTCTTGCTGCACCCATACCGCCACGGTTCCTCCGAGCACCACCGGAACGTCTGGCCCTGGCAGAACAGTCAGTCTATGTCCATCTCCCTGTCTGTGTCTGGAACCACAGGGAAGCTCTGATCAGCTTGGCCCAGAACCTGAGAGAGGAGAGAGGGGGCGATATTACAGCCCAGCACTCCCATCAGACTGTCTGCCTCACTGTTCCCTGAGGAAATCAGTTTAACAGTCCCCAGCTCTTGGCAAGCAGAGGGAGAGGGGGTGGAGGAAAAGGCAAGAGGTGCGTGTAGTGTGTGTGTGTGTGTGTGTGAGAGAGAGAGAGAGAGAGGGAGAGAGAGAGAGGGGAGAGAGAGGGGGGGTGGATGTTACTGCCTCTCTGGGTGAGAGGGAAATCTAATAAAATTGAACTAATGGGGGTATGGGCTTTTTAGGGGACAGAGAGTGGGTTTGTAGGCAGGCACTGGTGGGTAGTGCTGGCGGTGGAGATGAGGAGGATGGAACAGGATCCGTGGAGTGCTTGGCGAAGCAGCAGAGCCAAACTCCTGCTTTCAGCTGCAGATGGTGAACCCGGGTCGGGTTTAGAGTGCAAGGTAGGGGGGCCGAGGCATATATAAAATACTCCCAGGAAAGTTACAGCTTTGATACATTATGCAATTAGAAATGCTGTGCGCTTACTCACGATCACTGTGCTTGTCTGACGTTAACAAAAAAGGCTGACAGTGAGAGACAGAAGCTTTAATGTTTCTCTGCGGACCCTTAAATGTGAAGCGAAAGAGCTCCATTTGAATCTTTGATCTTTTGGCAGTTGAACTCTGACTCCGCAGACTGATCAAATCTTTCAGACCTACTGTGAGGCGCCAGAGGGCCACAGGTCCCCTGATAGTACAATGCTCCACTTTTAAGGGGAATAAAAGTGCTCACCCTGGCCTCGCTGGGTTTGATTTACCCATCCTTAGGCAGGCGTGGTCTCCTCCCTTTGTACCTGCTTCATGATCTTGGTTTCTCCTCCCAGGGTTAATAGACATGAAGTCATCTGGTGAGCAGAAACCTGAGTGTGTTCTCAGGATGTGCCCAGAGCACTCACAGGGACATCACTCAAAGGCCCTGTGTCAGAGAGGACACAGCCATTAATAAATATCATTAATGGATGATCACCTGGTATCCCTGAAACCACATAAATGAGAGAGGTCTAAAAAAAAAGTAGAGGGAGTGGAGAGGTCAGGGGGCAAAGGTCTGAGAGGAGATAGCTCCCCTCTGGGCAAAAGATGGCTGAATCAGGGATGGTGGAAAATCAATAGCACTGCTACTTCCAGTATACTGTCAGAATGCATGTATTTATGCTGCTGTTATATAAAAAAATTATTGTGAAGGAAGCTGACCACTTTCTAATGGTGTCACAGAGACTTCATTTTCCTGTTGCAACTTGGCAGCAGGGCAGACGGTGGTAGAACAGGGTGCATACCGTCCCATCTTTGAGCGCTCTGCACAGCCGCAAGCTAACACCTGCACTGATTTAATGACTGTTTTCTGTGGCAGCCATGTTCCTGCAGGAGAAATGTATATGTTTGTGTGTGTGTCATTAGAGTAAAATGCACATGGTGGTTAAGTTCTTGTGCTTAGCACAGTCTGGGGAAATACAACCGTGTGTTAAAGAGTCATTAAGAGGCTGATGAAGGTGTTTGAAAATCACAGCCTGCTCATCATCACTCTGCTAACGTCCCTTAGTTGCGTCACTGTGGTTCTGGATACAAAGACTTAAGTTTTGGCTGAGCTGGGTTTAACTGAGCTGCGTCTCGACTTCAGATGCAGGAGAGGTAGACACTTGTACAGAGCTGGCTTCAGGAATAGGCTTATATCACGGTAAGGGGTTTCTATTTTAACTGTGGCCTTTTCTTTAAACCTATCAGTTTAGACTAGTGTGTTTATGTATTCATACTTCCTGTTTAAAGAGCTAGATTTTCCATTATTTATCATGTAGGCACCAAGGCCCTGCCAGCTAATCCAGTCAAAGAGAGTGGTTTAATTTCTATGTGTGAACTAAAAATTTAAGTTGTGTGCTGTCAAGATGTTTCTGTATTTCTTTGATTGATTTTGTTATGTGTAATAGCTATGCTGTCTCTGTTGAACTGTATTATATTAACCTGCGTTGCATTAGTTACCTTTGTGCTTTGTCTCTGTCATGGATATAAGCATCCAGCATGTGCATCGGCCGCTTGGCTCTTTGACCTGCAGTTCCTCCGTACTTTGACACTCGCAGGCCTCTTTGAATGCACGCTAATTGGATTAATATACAGATAGTGCCAGCTGGACAGCTCGCTGAGACACTGACAAATGACCAATTGGTGTCTCGGGCTAATGGTGTGTGGGAAGAAACACTGGAATCCATCTAATCTCTTCCCACCTCTAGTCTTTGTCTCTCTCAATGCTCCCCTTCACCATCTATTCTCTCTGTCCTCCACCTGGCGTCCTCCCTTTCTAGAAGGGAGCTTCAGTGACACCAGAAGAGCATTTTACCCGGCATCAGCTAACTAAACGTCTTATACAGACTATAACGGTAGACATGCTGCCAGCAAACTCCTCTGGCTTCTATTCATTCAGGTGATTCCCTGCTTGAGTGGCAGGAATTTGCCAGACCCTGATTGGTTTTCTCTTGCACAAAAGGCGTGGGTCTCACCTCTCTGGTTCATACTGATCGACTGCAGGCTGAAGGGAAGGTGCTCAGTGAGAGCTGTCAAACACAGAATTCATCCTGTGATGTACAGAAGATGTCCTTGTCAACACTGGTGACTGTGATTGATCTGTAAGCATTTTAAATCCATTTTCTGCTTCAGCTGCATGTCAATTAGCTGTTGTGTTTTAAGATGTTAGTTCCAGATAGCCTACCCAGTGTGAAAACTTTACAGGTTGCGACTGTTTGAAGTGTGTTAAAGAAAGTCGTAGACCTCTCAGCGCTGCTATTTTGTTTTTATCATTAAGACTCAGTGTGACTGTGATGCCGCTGACAGCTGCAGGCTTGAAGACACTCGCTGTGTGTAGACTCTGTGGTATTTTAACCCATGTCTCTCTGGTCACAAAGAGGAAGGGCTGTGGCCCCTGAGAACAATTCTTAGAGGTTTTGGTGAAGGCAGTTAGTGGGGTTAGGGTGTGATTATATTGGTTTAGGATGTGTTATCTATGACATTATAAGTGTAGAAGTTTAAAATAGCATTCATAGTGAGGTCCAACAGATAAAATCACACGCTTCCAGAAAAGTACCTGCTTCAAGGTGTCAGGCATACCTTTCTGTCACAAACAGAAACTATAGTCAACTAAAACTGGCTCGACAAGGTCATAAATTCACTGTGCCGGTTTCATGTGCAATTCTCTGCATCCTACACTGTCCATGGAAAAAGTAAAGAAAACTAACTCCAAACACACACACACACACACACACACATATATATATAATGTGTAAATATGGTAAAACCTGGTCACTTTTTTGTTCCCAATCTTCTAAAATGGTTTATTGGACTGTGCCCCCTTCCTACTTGTAAAAAGCTTTCCACTCACAGACAGTGTGAGTGGGAAGTGAAGGGATGATGTTGTGCTGTGCTCATGTCCTAGCATTGTGATCCAGACCAGCTGGATGCCATTCCCTATGGGAATCATGAATGTGAAGGTTGTTAAAAGATATGGAGCCTTGGACTTACTGACAGCAGCTGGGAGAAGGGGGAAGGGAGCAGAGAGGAAAAAAGAGAATACTGGGAAAGGGAAAAGAAAACGTTATGGAATTCACAACAGTAGCCGCAGACAAAATGTCTTTCTTTTCATTTTTGCTGCTAACTTTTTACTAAACATGTCTCAGGAGATCAACTGTAAAAGGAATAATTAATTTACAAGTATTTTAGTGTTTGTTAACATCAGCAGTGTGCTTCTGGTAAAAAAAATGGATCTTCATTAAATAAGGTTTTGCAACCTGTTAAAAGCTATTAAACTGTAAATATGTCATGCATTTTTTATTTATGTCTAGGTTTGTGCAGGGTTTCTGTGCTTGTGGTTGTTTTTATGCGGTGCCCAGAAAAACACGCTCTAGCGGAGAGGTGCATTTGGTAAACATGAGGAACACAAGTGCACTTTTAGTGAGCTTCTCTCTGGTTCTCATCCCAGACTGCTCAGAGACACCGTCTCAGTCAGTGCTAAGTAGACCACACAGTTAAAGCAACAAACCTATTCCTGGGTCAACAGTAAGGGAGCGTGCTGAGGTCTCACACCTTACCGGCGATCTCATCTCACCAGCAGTAATGCACAAATAAACACTGGCACTTTATAGGAGAGAGAGAGAGGCTGTTATAAATATGAAGAGGAGGGACCGGTGTGATGCAGTCCTGAAAGGTAAAGAGCAAGAATGACAGGACTGAAGGAGAGATGAAGGACAGTCTAAGTGGCTTTGACTTGTCCTGCTGACATGTGGATTTATGAAGCCATTTGTCATGTCATAGTCTGTGCTTAATCATCACACTGATGGATGCGAATATGTACAAACATAATGGCGAAATACTGCCAGAGATTTATATTAAACGTTGTCTTTGGTGTCCACTTTGTCTCCTTTAGAGGCTAAAGGCTGCACTTTCACACCACCCCGGTGCCATCGCGAACGGCAACATGAACTCCATGGGCCACATGATGGAGATGATGTCATCACGGCAGGACCAAGGCGCTCATCATCACATGCACTCGCACCCGCACCAGCACCTGCAAGCCCCTCCGCACGCATACCAGCACCACGGACACCACCACCACAACCAGGGCCACGCTCAGGGTGGACACCATCACCCGCAGGGACACAATCCTCATCACAACTCCCACAACCCCCATCTTCATCCCGGGCACCCGCATCAGACATCACCGCACCCTCCGATGCACTCTGCTTCACAGGTAAGCAAATCGGCTCCCCGAGAGAGCTGAGAAGCTTTTAGGCCGCCCAAAGGCAAAGCCACAAGTTCAATAACACATTAACTACACTGCACATTAAAATCACCCACACAGCTAGAAGTCAGCATGTATGCACCGTGACTAAAACAAGCCAGTGCTTTGGAAGACTTTCGAGTAGTTTTGAAGTCGGCTATTAGTGGTTTAGTGTAGAAGCACGGCTAAAATGATGCTTAGAATTCACGGCAAGTGAGTGGATGAACGCATTTTCCCTCGCTGCATCCTTAATAGCGAGTTTCCTGGCACCCAGCGCAAAAGTATTTTTTCCTTTTCGTTTGGTCAGCTACAGGTCAGTGTTGGATGCCTGCCCTCCATGGCAGGCATCCAACACTGAAGGGGTCACGAAGAGTTCACAAAGTGAACAGTTACAAAAGGATGTTCAGGACTGTCGTTTGGAAACTTTGCTCCACTGCACCAACCATTTGCAATTATGTAGTCACGGCACGCTTCAAGGCTGTCTGTTCATCAAACCAGATGAACAGACAGCCTTGGCTTATATTTCTGGAACATCTCAGCTGCGAATATACCTGTTTCAGTATTAACTGACAGTATTAAAAACACACAAACACAATAAGAGGCATTTTGTCCTTGCATTCTTTGAAGTGCTTGTGCAGCACAGAGTGGATCAAGGACCGTCCTACATCATAAAGTGCAATTCACTATATGTTTTAAATGCACCATTAAAGCTTTAAAACAACATTGTCTGTGTGTGCAGCCGCCATGAAAGTGGCGTGCATTTTCCATGGTTCTCATAAAAATGTAATGTTCTAAAGACTGAAAACATTTGACGTAGCCAAGTATATGTCAAGATTTGTCAGTGCATAGAAATGGGCCTTTTGACTACGTCTGGTGGTGTTAGTCTGAGTGGAAGTGGGCGTTGGAAAACTGCCTCCCAACACCTCTTTAACAAGGTGGGCAAGCTAGTGAATCAGCCCAGTCAGTCAGTCATTCACTCCTGACGCCCACAGCCCAGCTTCTTAAGACACGTGGTACAAGCAGATGTTGTTTTTGGGGAAGTTGCCAGACATAAAATACCTGCAGGAAGTAATGTATAGATTGTTGTTTAGAGGCAGCACAGCGGTTACAGCAGACAGCTGACTGGCTGCTTTCCAGCTGTGTCAGGATGGTTACAAATGCGGTTGGATTGCGGCAGGCAGGCGCTGCCCCATCGGGGACATCAGTAATGTTAATGCCATTTTCCCGTGATTCAGATGTCACCTGCAACCCAGCAGATGCAGCCCACGCAGACGTTGCAGTCTCCGCCACCCAGTGGTGGACGGCGCAGACGAGTAGTGGACGAGGATCCGGATGAACGTCGGCGAAAGTTTCTGGAGCGAAACAGAGCGGCTGCAACAAGATGCAGACAGAAGCGAAAAGTTTGGGTGATGTCATTGGAGAAGAAGGCAGAGGAGCTCACACAGACCAACATGCAGCTTCAGGTAAAAAAAACAAAACAAAACAAAAAATCAAAAAACACCTTTAAAACTTAAAACTAAATCTATGTACAGTAACTACTGAAACTCGGAGCAATCACTGTGGATTTTGATTTGTTGATATTGGGTAATATGACCTGGGAATTTTACTGTTTGTTTTTAGGTAGTTAAGGACAAGAAATATCAATTCACTGAAATCTTAAAATATCTTCCTTTTTCTCAGAATGAAGTCACAATGCTAAAGAACGAGGTGACACAACTCAAGCAGCTTCTCCTCACACACAAGGACTGTCCCATCACCACTATGCAGAAAGAGTCCCAAGGTTACCTCAGTGAGTAGCTTAAACATAAACACACTCACACACCTTTAACTGTGTGCCTTAGCTCTGCGGTGGAAAGGAATAAACCCTACAGACACAAGTCTGACGGACACACAGTAACTGGCAAGGCTTTTCGCTCCAGTGTGCTGGTATCCGGCTCCCACGCTCGCTGCAGGACTCTTCCTTTGACATATGGGTGTTGCACACTCTGGTAGCTGTCTGAATCCCTTTTGAGACTTATTTTTTCCATCTCACAGCAGCTCTGTGCACAGAAGCAGCCGAGCCTCAACGTGAGAAAGACATCACAGTCTGCACGTTGACATCACAGCCCTAACGGATGCCTGGGATCTCACTGATTTTTGGACTGTGCTTCGGCTCAGCCGTACATGACATCAGAGCCCCGCCCTTTGATATGGATTCGAGTGACATTTCCATGTAATTAGGATAAGTCACCTCCCTGTGCAGCTTTAGGAAAATAAGGCTCACGTCCCCCCTTGGCTGAATGGCTCTTTTGTACAAGAGAAAGCCAACTCCCAGCCTGGGCTGGAATGACTTTCATCGATGAGTCTAAGTGGTGTAAAGATGTCACCTACAATGTGTCCAAAATTCATCAGGCATATTCATGGAGTTGAATGATTCACTTTTCCATTTTTGTGTTATCCATTATCGTCTGTTTTGAGATGGCGGATGAGACATTTGGTGTAACTTTAGCTTGTCACATGTTTGAAATAAATGCTCTTCTGCTAATAAAGATTTTCTTTTGTAATATAATGAGAGATCCTGTGTTTATTTTGCTAGATTTTACCATTATGCATTCTGTGTGCAGCTCCTCGTTTGTAGCTTTTGTACTTGCACTCTACGCATCACTTCTATCTTCAGTGATGTCTCTGCTTTCCCCTCAGGTCCAGAGAGCAGTCCTGCAGGCAGTCCAGCCCCAGTGTGCTCCCAGCAGCAGGTCATCCAGCACAACACCATCACCACCTCCACTACGACTGTAGGGGGCAGCAGTGTGCACGGGCAGACCAACCACTGCACAGACATTAACCCCATACACTAGGGACAAACGAGACTGTAACCACGGCTGCAGCCACGAATTCCACCCTACAACCACCCATGCTTTCTGAGGGTCGCCAGCTGCACGTGCTGCTCCTCATTCTCCATCAAGATAAACCTCAAAGGCCTGTGAGGCTGTTCTTTATACAGTAGCTACAGTATCTATTTTTATAGACCAATCCTATTAACGCATAAAACTTTTAGGGTTTTTTTGGCTCGTTTTTTTAAAATTCTGCTTTATTTTGTGCTTAGTGGAAAGACATTTTTGTTAATCTCATGCACCATTTCAGTGACTTTTTCTGTTTTGTAACGGTACAAAATTGATCACGATGCTCACGAAACCAGAGGACAGAGACACGTGCCTCAGACTGTCATCTCTTTTTAAAAAAAAATACAGGTCTTACATCTCGATGTGCCCAGTGGACTGAATGAAGAGTGACCGTCAGCTGCGTAAGCTTGCAGCAATGTGGAACACACTGAAAAAGCTGAGCGGGACGTCGCTGCGCTTTATTTGTTGTTTAAAGTCAGACTTTGGACATGGATGTCTTGAAGACAGGAATATGCAAGCAGGTGTAATGACCCCTTTTCTTTTTTTTTCAAGAAACATATATGACTGTTAACAATCTTCCCTGTCGGCAGTATTCTTTGAAAACAAACCAAAAAAAAAAAAGCTTTAGAATATACAGCACGACAGTGAAAACACCACGTGCTCAGACGGAAGCAATACATCACAGTGTTGATCATCGTTTTTCTACTGTACGCCCACATTAATGATCAGAATGGCCAAGGACGTTTGATGCTGTTACAGCGACAGAACTGTACACTGTGATACCGGTGAGGCAGCTCAGCAGCGGAGACCAGCGTCCTCCGCTCTCCAGGACCAACTGAAGCTTTTTAATCATTGAGGCCTCTTCTTGTGTGTGTGTGTGTGTGTGTGTGTGTGTGTGTGTGTGTGTGTGTGTGTGTGTGTGTGTGTGTGTGTGTGTGTGTGTGTGTGTGTGTGTGCGCGTGCGCGCGCAGTGAGTCTTTTGTTGGTAAGGGACCAAGGCATGAGAGAAATTCAGTTGTCAATAGCGACTCCATGTCTTTCCAATTGATATGCAGGACACACACAAACAG